>WWET01002716.1:164686-208074 GCA_011038615.1 Limnodynastes dumerilii | reverse complement strand
CTCTTTCCATTTATTGATGAATCCTTTCAAATCTTATACTGTCACTTGGGAACCAATAAAATAGGACCAAAAAAAAGGAACCAGGTATGGTTTGCCAGTATGATATGTTGATTATTTACACATCATTTCTGGCAGTGGAGGAGTGACAGCAATCACTTTACGACTGATGCAAAGAAGAATGTGGGGATCCAGCGACACACCAAAATGTAAATGTTTCAACGGCGACAGGTAAGATTTTCCCCTAACCCTCCCCAACTATTACCCTAACTTTAACCCTCCATTTCCCTTAGCCTAACCCTAACCTTAACTTGCATTAACTGCAGAACCTACCGTATTTCCCCATGTATAAGACGCACCTTTTTTAGACCAAAATAGGTCTAAAAATCAGGTGCATCTTATACAGGGGATGCAACACTGAACTTACCTTTTCTGTCCCTTTAGCGGTCCCTCCGGCAGTTTCAGGCTCTCTCCCCACGGCTGTGACTCAGACTGTCTCCCTCGTGTTGCGCACTGCACATAGACGTTGCGTAACCTTAGGTCACATCAACGTCATTGTACAGCGCGCACCGCGAGGGAGAGAGTCTGAGTCAGAGCTGTATGGGAGAGAGCCTGAAACTGCTGGAGGGACAGCAAAGGTAAGTTCAGTGTTACATCCCCTGATCCCTTGTATAAGATGCACCCAATTTTTAATTAAATAATGCTTAAAATAATAGATAAAAAATACATTTAATTTAATTTAATTTTTTTTTAACTTAGGCTCCAAAAACTTGTCTTATACAAGGGAGCGTCTTATACGTGGGGAAATACGGTATATCAGCCATCAGCAGTTACATAGAGCAGCAGATTGCAAACCTCCTTTCAGCTGCTGGACGAAAGGAGACAGAGAGCGCACACTGCAAAAAAAGGGCAAAGCAAAGGTAAGTAAAGTAAAAGGTGAGAGGCTGGAGAGACATGATGGAGATACTAAAGAGGCGGGAAAGACATGATGGGGATACTGAGAGCTGGAGGCACATGAATGAGGAATACTGGGAGCTGGAGAGAAATGAATCAGGAATACTGGGATCTGGATACACATAAATATGGAATACTGAGAGCTAGAGACACATGAATGGAGAATACTGAGAGATGGAGACACATGATTGGGGAATACTGGAAGCTGGAGAGACATGATGGGGAATATTGGGAGCTGGAGAGACAGGAATGGGAAATACTGGGGAGGCTGATGACACATGAATGGGGAATATTGGGAGGCTAGAGACATATGATGTAGAATATAGGGAGGGCGGAGAGACATGAGGGAAAATATTGGGAGACTGGAGACACATGGGGAGAAAATTGAGGCTGGATACACACAAGGGGGAGAGACTGGATGGATATTTATTGTACACACACAAACTGGATAACAGTAAGCATTCACAAAGCTGTGCTTCTTTTGTATTGTGGTTATAAATGTTTTCTATTTATATGACACAAGGAGGCCTTTTTTAAATGTGGTTACAGGAATGTTAAATCTATTGCATAGTGCTCAGAAGGATCCTATTTGTATTGGAAACCGGAGCACCCGGGGGAAACCCACACAGAGAACATACAAACTCCACACAGATAAGGCCTAGTTTGGGAAACAAACTCCTGACCTGAGCACTGTGAGGCACAAGTGCTACTCACTGAGCCTCCGTGCTGCCCAAACTGGCATGTATCCTACTACTTTGCTATGAAAACTAGCCATGACATTCTATTCACCTCTAAATTCCCATACCACCACTTCTTAATTACCACCACTTCTTATTTACCACCACAGTAGATCATATAAATGCTGTGTCTCTTTGACCTGTTCATATTTATTTATGTATTTATTTATTTATTTATTTAACATGACTTTCAAATTGTAAGATTAATAACATGAAAATGTGAAAATATATATATTTTTAGAAGCTTTCATATAACTTTATACATGAGACTAAATTATACTTTCTAGACAAGGGTTCTGTACTTTTCTTCAACTTTGAAAATATTATGACGAAGTGCGATCATATTTTCTGAACGTAATTTCCTGGGAACAATCCTTCCTTTCCATGAAATCTTCCTTTCCACCATCCAGAGGGATCTGAAATAAAGTGGTCAGAGTTAATCTTGACAATAATGTGATACAAAAATGATTTCATAGACTTGCCTATAGTGGCTGGAAATGGCAAGGGGCAATTAGCCCTGGACTGGTCGCATATTGGGCTGGATTAATAAACTATCTGCACCTGTTATTTAAAAAGCTTCTAATCTTAGTCCCTCTACAACTTCCTTAAATGCTGTCAAAATGGAGTATAATAATTTCTATAAACTAAATAATATTAATCCCTTTGCCTATGATGTGTGAAAACATATACATGAAAAGATGTTTTACTTAGTAATTGGAACAGCAGGGTTATCATAACGCCAATCGTGGGTGGAAGGATTGGGGGCATGCCCCTTCCCCTAGAATATTGGTAACTACAATAGGTGCAGTGCTGTAGCTGCTACAGGGCCATGAGGTACAGTCACTCTACTTGCACCCATAGTGTTTGCAGTGGAACAGATCAGATGGCTACAAAACAGGCAAAACTTATTATATTGAAGACTAAAAGTGTAAAAAAGTGAAATTTTTCGCTAATTAATTGTCACCAGCAGGGGTGGGCAAACAAGCTTTCTAGGTCTTCTCATACAATTACAAGTAAATTACCGGTAAGTATAACTCTCTGTGGATCTTTAAAAATGTGCCATTCAGCAATTAATGCATCTGTGCTCCAACAGGAATTGCATGAAAAATATGTAATTTTAATATAATAAAGTTATCCAGCAGTTCAATGCAAACAGCATTCTGTATACAGAATCCTTATTCAGAGCATAGAATCAGTAGAATGTATGAAGCATGGTAAAATAAGTTTACAGAGTGAAGAAGTGAAACAGTTATTGTCAGTCTTGTGGTGCAAGATAGCTGACATCAGATGTTGGATATGGATTGTAGTCCACTTAACCAGATTTAGGTTTATTTGCAAGTAATAACAGGTTATGCAGTGTTGGTACACAAGGGGTTAAAGCATTTAGCAGTTTAGATGGTGGTTCTGCAAGAATTGGAACTCACAGTACAGCAGGGATATGAATGGGCAGCAGCTTGTGTGATTTGCAGGTTCAAGCTGTATGCAAAGGGTTAACTGTGTGAGGAGGTTGTGAGCTACACATCTGCGAAGTTACTGACTCCAACTAACAGGGGGAAGAGGTCCCACCCGGGCAGTGTAACAGACAAACAGGAAGATGATGTCATCTGACACCTCCTACTGCACAAGCCTACACTAGAGCAGACACTAGAGCAGGGGAGCAGTAATAAGTATAGAGAAGAAGACAGGTTACTGAGTGCTCTCCTCTCCCACAACAGTAACTAGTGCCTCTTTGTAGAACTATTTCAGCAGTGGAATAGACCATGCACTGGATGTTGGGTGGAAGGGGGGAGTTACTTTTAAACTCCGGTTCATGTTTAAGTAGATAAATCGCTTTTTAATGTCATATAGAAAATGCAGAAAAGCTTTTCCATTCTTCTAATCATATCAGTTTCAATTGTATTACAAATTAAACGTGATGTAATACAGCTAATTCTGTATATGATATCATTGAATGTCACCCACTTGGTTCCCACTTTGTGGCTGTGAGTTTTGGGATAGTTTGAGCCTTTCTATGTAATATTTACTCCAACATTTTACTTACCTTCCAAAAGAATGTCAATGACATCATTAACATTAAAGCTGAGTTCATCAACATCTTGTCCTATGTACTGGTAAATGGCTCTGCAGCGAGGGCCTGCAGGCTTGACCTGAGGTTTGGGACGTCCCACTCCAGGTGGTGGTCTCTGCCCTAGACTCTTTTTCCTCTGTACCCTGTGAGCAAATTAGGTTATCAAGGAGTGCCAAGAACATACAAGAACTCAAACATTATTTGACTTTTTTTAAATTTGTTGAAAATAGTTTGCAATCTTCAAATGTATGTTTATGGGTGGTTTAGTGACATAGGGCAAGATCCTAAGCTAAGTACGCTAGGCGATGACGTCAAATCGGCTATTTGTATATACTGCGCATGCGCGCGGCAGATGTTACGCCACGTGACTCCTAATGTACGTACCATTAGCGTAAATACAAATGAAGGGGCAGGGGCATCAATAAGACACCTGTAATTATGCTTTGAAGGCGGCGGAAGGCATTTAAATTGGACAGTATGGGCGGGGTTTGGCCGTCACATATGTATATCCATTACATACGTCAGTACTCACGCTATGAAAAGTTAAGGTAGGGTTTGGGCAGCGTAAAATGTCCAAAGTACGTACGACCGAGGAGAGTGCATAGAAAATACGCTAGCGTAAATACGCTACGCATTCTAGCGTAACTAGCTCGTAGGCCTGGATTTACCCCATAGGAACAAATTCAGACTACAGATTGCAGAGCTCTGAGGACAGGACCCTTCCTTAAGTTTTCCAACCGTCCTCACTTAAAATGGTGATGATTGGAAGTCTGGCCTGGCAGCATGTGTAGAACATGTATAAATAAATATAGCCAAGTACAAGTATTGGGCAGTTTTCAATTAGAATACCTCCCACTAGTGCTCACATTGAGACGGATTCCAGCACATTGCAGAAGTCTGGATCTCGAATATCAAATTTTGTATTAAAATAGCTGAGCGCACACATCCACAATCACAAATAATGGGTATTATCCGATCAGAAAACACCCCCTTTTCAGAATTCTGGATTTGGTCCATAATATAGAACCCATAATATTAAAATACACACATACACAGCATTAGATGTTGAAAATATAAATGGAAGATTACAATGAATAGACATTGTGAAACCTACCCTGATGACTTGATTTACTAATTAAATATAACAATACAATGTTTTATTTCTTTAATGGTAAAATAGTTTGCGGAGCTGTACAATTAGAGAGACAGTACAGAGTATAGATTAGGAGTATGTTCAGGGGAGTAGCAAGACGTTGAGCTGGTGGAGCTTGTGCTCTAGGCACTTGGCAAACAAGCGCCATCTCCAGATCCCTAATATACTAGTATTAAATGTGGAATAATATTTGGTGTCTGGAATGGCACACTATATAACGTACAATTGGGGAATATCATGGGTCTAGGAATGACACATATTATAATATATGTGGGGTAAATTATGTGTCTGGGAATTGCCACACTGTATAATGTATATAGTGTGCCATTACCAAACCCTAATAGAAAACCTAATAGAAACCACATATCATAGTATGTGTTATTCCCAGACCCATACTATACCCCACATGTGCATTTTATAGTGTACCATGACCATAGATGTGTAATGTAAGGGAGACAGGAAGAATGTGTAATGGATTGGGGTAGGTAGAGAGATGTGTAATATAAAGGGGATATGAAGGGATATGTTTAAATGTATGGAGGAGGGGGGAACCATGCATATGGAGGGGGTGCCGGGAGGGGAAGTGTATTGGAGAGGGGGCACAATAAGGCAGGTATGTGTAACAGTGGAAGGGGGAGATGTGTAATGGCCGCTATTTTCATTTTCTCCATAGACTTTCAGTGTAGTAAGAATGTAAGGGACGAAGAGGAGAACATAACAATCAATATTAATTTAAGTAAAAACAACACTTCCTTTTAGCTAGCAAATGTGAGGGAACATGCTCACTCCTTGGCACACTACACTAAAGCAGGACGGGGTTGGGGGTGCTGTAGCATTTACTTGCTCCGTGTGCCATTAATCCATGCTACACCTCTAAGTATGGTTCAAAAGAATGACAAAAGAAGCAAATTTACACATTGGGAAAATTAAGCTGCACTGCAAGTAGTTGCAAATTTAGAGTGTATATATAAAAACTGGATGTGACCTAGTCATTTGAAAAATACTGAACAGCTTATTTTACCTTTGCACACCCACAATGCAAATTTCCTTCCCTTTATTTTAATGATTTATTTTTTCTCTTAAGCTTTAACCTAACTCTTTAAAACTATTGACACTAGGTGGCATAAATCTATTGGTTAAAAAATGTACTTATATTTTTACCTTGCAAAGCAAGTAAAACAATCTACCAAAATGGAAACAAAAAAACTCTCCTTTCTATGGGGTATATTTACAAAGGGCGATTTTGCAGAAATCACCTAAATTCACGTGAGTTTGCAGTGAGAATGAAATCACCCTATTTACAAAAGGTATACTTACGTGAGTTTAGGCCTCTGGAAAATCGCCATCCCTAAAATCGCGACTGTGATTTTTTCAATGTTATACATACAACTCACTGCATTCATAAAGGTCACTTTGACTAACTCGCATTCAAATCGCCATTAACTCGCCGTTTAGCAATTCGCCCTTGCCTAGAGGCGAGTTAGTGGTAATTCACCCTGCGAGCCAGAAAAACACATGTCAATCTTGTTGACATGTGTTTTTCTGAGTGTCAAATCCGACCACAGCATGGCTGAAAGCCTTAGCCATGCTGTGCTGATAGAACTATAAGGCTCAGCATTGCTTAGCCTTGTAGTTCTATCAGCGTCAGCATGGTAAGGCTTCTAACCATGCTGCGCTGTGTGCTCCGTGTGAAAAAAAATAAATTGTGTGTGCACAAAACATACATATAAAAAAATACAATGTGTTCTTGTGTAATAAACCTTTTCCCTAACTAATATTAACCCCTAATGTGTCCACTTATCTTCGGTGGTCCGTGTCCTATACTAAGTGTCATGTAATGTATTGTGTGGTGTAATAAATATAATAAAAAAAAATTTCACTCACCGTTTGCTGTCATCTGTCTTGGGAAGAGTTGCTTGAAGTGAAGAATCTTCTTCTTTTGATTGTAGTCTGGTGTCGGCTTGCAGTCTTCTCCCCGTTTTTCAGCTGCAGTTCCTCTGGCTCTTCATATCTTGTCACGTCGGGGTCTGGCTCCTCCTCCTCTTCTTTCTGCTTCTGCAAATGTAATTCTGTCACTAGGGGGCAGCCTTTTATTTAAATGATGACATCAGAGGCCAGAGCGTAACTGACATCATCATTTAAATAAAAGGCTGCCCCCTAGTGACAGAATGGCATTTGCAGAAGCAGAAAGAAGAGGAGGAGCCAGACCCCGATGTGGCAAGATATGAAGAGCCAGAGGAACCGGAGCTGAACAACAGGGAAAAGACTGCAAGCCGACACCAGACTACAATCAAAAGAAGAAGAGTCTTCACTTCAAGCAACTCTTCCCAAGACATATGACAGCAAACGGTGAGTGAATTTTTTTTTAATTATATTTATTACACCACACAATACATTACATGACACTTAGTATAGAACACGGACCACCGGAGGTAAGTAATTTTTTTTTTTCACACGGAGCACACAACGCAGCATGGTTAGAAGCCTTACCATGCTGCCGCTGATAGAACTACAAGGCTAAGCAATGCTGAGCCTTGTAGTTCTATCAGCACAGCATGGCTAAGGCTTTCAACCATGCTGCACTTTTTTTTTTTTAAACTCACGCGAGTTGCCACGATTTTTTCAAGGACAAATTGCGGTGCTTCTCAATAGAAAAGCACAGCGATTTCCCCCTTGCAAACTCACAGCGAGTGTGAGTTTGAAAAAAATTGGCTAAAAATCCCAGCTTAGTGAATTCACGCTGCAAATCGCTAGAAAATCACGGTGATACGCTGTGAATTAAATTTAACAGCAAAAATCGCCCTTTGTAAATATGTAATATGTGAGAAAGGGATTGTTCAGAAGCATGTTTCACTGCAAAGGGAATAATTGCTGCTTGTCTCTTATATGCTTCTGATTTTCCAAAGATCAGTAAACCGTTTCAAGTAAGTGCTTGTGTTGCATACTGTGTTAACCAGCACTATGGACCGGTTCTAGACTGCTGGACGTTTTCCGTACGTGTGGGAGTTTGTCCATTCGACAGAGAGGGAAGTAAACGCCCACTGTCACTATTTCTCTCGTGCAGGCTTTATGCTGCCATAAGACTGCCTTAAGTAAAGCGTGCGGATCAGCAGTCCATACAGCCATTGATCCGCACGAGTTATCGTGCTTCCCCCCGCCCACTTTAGCGGGCAGAGGGGAAGCACAGCCCATTTCCTAGGAAATGGGCTTATCCGTAACTAAGTCCCATATGATGCTTGATACGTTAGTGTTACTATTGTAACACTAGCGTGACACCTGGAGGGCGCATGCCTTACTAACTCTGGATCCGGCTATATTCCTATTATGTCACACCAAGATAAATTATAGACACATCAACTATCGAAGATACAGAGTATAAAGATGTTTAACGGTGTTACATCATAGAAGCCTTTCTTTGATTTAATTACACTGTCTCACAAGCACCATCGGCAATCACCATGACCCCTGATGCAGCCAGAAGACTAAGGGGACCAGAGCAGGAGAAGAGCACCCACCACAACCATTCTACAGCCGCAGTATAGTGATCATCAATGGAGATCCAGTGGATGGAATAACAATAAGCGAGCAGACTCACAACAGCTGCACCACGCTATTACAGGGAATCATGCACTGAGTTGCTGACGGCACCAAAACAGACTTTTACATACTTCATTGAGACATTCCCTTATACGGTACAAAACTCCTCATATTGCTATATTTGCACTGACTATTTGGTGGAGGTAATGTACCCTAAAGAAAGATCATATTGAGCTCCATCCTTGGAGATAAATATTTAATCAGTTGAAGGAATAGCAGGAAACTATCCAATCTGAGGACATATATTTTATTTTGTTTATCTATTTGCTGTGTGATTAATTACCTGCTTATATTAGACACACACATATTTCAGAGTGTAACAAACACCTGTATACTCTGTATCTTTGATAATTGATGTATTTACGCTCGATTAACATCTGGCTTCGGCATACACCGATGTTACTTGTCAGAGGACTTACTCTAATA
This sequence comes from Limnodynastes dumerilii, assembly GCA_011038615.1. NCBI lineage: Eukaryota > Metazoa > Chordata > Amphibia > Anura > Limnodynastidae > Limnodynastes > Limnodynastes dumerilii. Next base: position 199,142 of record WWET01002716.1, on the reverse strand, counting down.
CGTGTGTAAGTACCCTGATGTTATTACTTTTGGATCCGGTCCATTGTCTCCAGCACATATCTAAAGACTGAGGAAATATGCAAGATATTTTAGAGGGAGAGAGGTACCATCTGGAATATACCTTAAATGCATTCTCACAAGTCATTGTGTTGATAGAAACTTTAGCCGTTCACTGGCGTATGATTGACTATCCCTCCTCACTTACCCCAAAACCCAGATCCTGTTCCCATAGTGTTTAAAATGGCTCCAAAGGGGAGGGAGGGAGTGCAGATGCTAAAATTATAGTAATAATATATAGCATCTAAGAGGCATATGATCCAACTCCCTCCTGGACTGTACAAAGAGCCATGCTCAAAGACGCTGTAAGTTTCCTCACCTTTGCAGCTTTGCTTTGTGAATAAAGAAAGCTTTTGATTTGAGTAAAGGCAAAATAGAGAGAGGAATGCAGATTATATTTATCACAAAAATCCTTAAAGGAGTTGGGGGCAAATATAAAGGAATTGTTCAATTAAAACTACCTACCAGGGACGATTGAAACCCCTAACGGTTAAGGGCACACATTTTTTTTTATTAATATATTTTTATACATAATTTATGTTTTGTTTTGTTTTATGTGCTTGTTTTTTTCAGTTCTTTTTTGTATTATGTATTAAGATTTTTTACTGTATTTTTGCAAATCACCGGATAGTAAATCCAGCAGTTTATATTTTCATCATTGTACAAATAGGGACGGCGCTTTCTATAGCACTGGTCTGAAAAAAAACTCATTCTGGTAATTTTTTTGGCAGCCAAAAAATGCCGTCTTGAACAAACTGACGTTTTGTACATCTGGCCCTTAGACAGGTCTACACTAAGCTGCACTATTCAGACATCCATGAGTCCCCACTGTAACATATCCCACTAGCACAGAATGACATTTGAAAGCCAGGGACTACCTTAAGTTTTTAGTTTCAAGTCCATGGATATCCTTGGAACTGCAGAAATCTGGATGAATATGGGAAGAGTGGGAACTAGTATATAGTAAATGGATTGAGGGAATGCCCACTTGCAAACTTAACACAGTGTCATTCCCCTTATGTCTGGATGAAAAACAATCTGGTTTAGCAAACTCTCTTATGTTCTGTATTGCACATAGCTGTGGTTATTCTATGCTTGTTCATTTTGTGTATTTTATGTTTTGCTTGTATATGTGTGTTTTTTTTATTTGTTCCCAAACGATAACCACTCTTATATAACCAAAGGGTATCTTTTAACTATGATTTGCTGTAATGTTAATGTGTAACATTAAGTTTAAGTAGTTCATATATAATGTACTAGTTTTAGTAATCTGAATCAAAAATATCATATAATAATATTTTCTCCCATTAAAGAATCCTAACCCAAGAACACTATAGAAGGTACAGGGTTGTTGTGCTTGGAATAGAAGTTCTTTTCTGAGAAATCGCATATAACATCCACTTACCCAGCTACGCCCTGATCTGGTACATTCAGGAATTCCATATTGTGATCTGAAGGTGCACGGTTTTTCCTAGGTGCAGACTGCCGAGGTAGAGCAGCAGTTGGAGGTGCTTTGACCTGCCGCTTGGCCTGGGAGTAAGTGGGGTTCCTTGACTTTCCTGCATTAAACTGAGCAGCACCATTTCTACAAGATCCTGTAAAAGAGGTAAAAGGGAGTAAATCTTGAGTTTGATAAATGAAAGCAAATGCAAACAGAATGTTGGTGAAAGGACTAACCTGGAGGTGCAGGAGCAGGACGATTTGGAGGTGGTCTATGTGCTTGATTGTAATATCTTTCTTTTCTTGTAGGTTCTGGATAAAAAATGGAGGTGGATGGGAGTTTGATAGCCACAAATAGTCATAATATAGAAAAAACATTTTCAACTGACAGCTGGTACATAGGGATAACTATCATTTAACAAATTACATCACTTATAACATTTGAATGTATCTATCATAAATATAACAATTAATACAAAATACAATCAACCACACCACAGGATAAAATTTTAATATTAATCTACTTTTACATTTCTAAGTAAGATCATTAATTGTCTACTTTAGAGAACTATGCCTAAATATAAACCTTAATATGATGATGGTGATGTAGATATAACAACTACCATATTTGTATGGTGTGATGCATTTTGTCTGACAATAACATGTTTTATTTATATTGAAGTAAGGAGAAGAGTGTGATGCATTATGTCTGTTTCCTTTTTTCATTGTTATTTGTTTTTTGATTAGCCAACATTTATTTACTATTTTTATACAAAGTTTTGTAAACATAACATTTTCACACCTGCAAGATATTATTTTCTTACGAAGATAACAGACCAATGACATGGCCAAAGCAATAAGTCACTTTGGGCTGGATTCAGACTTAAGTAAGTGCTTGAAATTAGTTACTCCTGAGCTAAACCATGTTTATTGCAGGGGAGTCATATTTCATCTGTTGCAAACAGTATTAGAGTTGAGAGGTGATGTTTCCTATCCCAAGTCTAAATAACAGTGTGATAGTAAAGCTGGTCAGTATCTGTGTGCAATAAGCAATTCAAAGATATATCCCTGCATGCAAAGAATACAATTAACTTGACTCCCCCTGCAATTAACGTGGTTTAGCCCAGGAGTAACTCATTTCAAGCACTTACCTAAGTCTTGATCCAGCCCTTTGTTTTTATTTGGTCTTTTTCTTAATCCTTCATACTGCTCACATTTCCATTTTCCTGATCTCTTATACTTACTAGAGCTTTTGGAAAGTCCATCCCCAATACTGACTTGTAGGACCTTTCCTCCTGGTTTCAGCTGGGCAATTTCTCCTTGTCCCCTGAGGAATGAAATGCTGCGAGAGCCACCTCCTCCCCAGCCTTCTTTCTTTACTCTAAGCTGTAGTCTGTAGAAAAGATAGTATCTATGAGCCTTAAGCAAAAAGCTATGACATGTATTTTGCTGTACGATATAACAGTTTTACTTTTAAAACAAACAAGTGACATCCACTGATTCCTATCACACTATTACTCATATTACCTAAGGGTCCATGTCATCCATGTACTTTCATGCATTCACAGACTTAAGTCAGCAGAATAGTGAAACAGCCCTTTATAGCTCTTACGTGTCAGCGAAGTTCAATGGTAATTTACTCTTGGTTGTCTCCTGATACCGCTTGTGAATCAGGCTTATCAGTTCTGTTTTGAAGACTGATTCCAGCAGGGTATCATGATCTGCCTCATGCAAGATGAAAAAGTCATCCTGCCGGGTGCTGGAGCAGACAAGAAGCATATTTTTTAAGTCTTTTGTCATTATACTACAAAATCCATATTGTAAGCTGTCATAAACACACCTCAGAGAAATCGTTTTGACACTTTGGATTTCCAATTTCTTTTTCAGAACCTCCTTGATCTGTCCTTTTTCAGGTCCCTTCTTCACCTTCTCGCGCCCAACCAAATAAATGTATTTGGGAGTGAGAATCAGATCCCTTTTTATTGACTGGTAAAGAAAAAGTAACATATGGGTGATGTGGAATGTCTGTATGATTCTCAGATAATATCTAACTGTATCAAATGTATACATATTTTTTTCAATAATTAGGTTCCAGATCTTAAAGTCTGCCTCCCTCCACCCACTTTCATGTAACTTTGTCCGTACGGATTTCATCCACGCCCCTCCGCACATATGTCCCCAAGTGCGATTCACAAGTACGTGCCTAATGGACTTCCGTGCACAGTTAATCCGATCCTAAAAATACGCACGGAACTCCACGCAAAAACGTATCTGTGAATACGGTCCGATGGTTTTCATTTCTGATGCAGCTGAGGATTTAGCATAAGTTCTATTGACCATATTTACTTTTTTTTTTTTAGTAAAAGCTAATATTAAATTGTTGCCTTTTTTAGACTTGGAGCAACTTGAAGTAGTATGGGCTCAACAATGTGTAGCACAGGGAGACATGTCTGTGCCTAAGTTTCTCTTTAAATTCATTGTCCTCTCACTGAAATAACAATACTGCATGCCACAAGGCTATGAAAAAAGTGCTGGACTTAATAAATCCATTACAAGGTGGATTCCAGACTAGAGATGCACATGCCCAAAATCACTCAATTGTGGTTGATTTATATGTTTTATATATTGTGTATGTTTTGATTATTAAAGTTATTTGTATTTTTAATTAAGTTATGCATTTGGTTTATTAACCATTAGTGCCATTTCATTTATTTACTGTTTTTGTATAAAAAAAACCCCAATTGTATGTGATAAAAACATACTCGGTACCACACCAGCAAAAGCCATTGTTGAAATCAATGGTCATGGATGAAGCCCAGCAGTAATTTAAAAGACATTAGTTACAAGAATGAAACTCCATAAGCTAATTGGCAGACATAATCCATCAATGATAAGGTACAATGAATTGCACATTCTGTGCCTGATCCAGATCTCCATGTGTTTTCCTTATTTACAGATATCTTGGGCCAGATTTACTAAGCTGCGGGAAAGGAAAAATGGAGATGTTGCACATAGCAAGCAATCAGGTTCTAGCTCTCACTTTCCTATTACATACTATAGAATGTCAGCTAAAATCTCCAATTTTCCTTTCCCTTGGCTCCTTGAATCCGCACGGAAGAGGCAAGTGAACTCCTTTTTCACTCCCCTCTCCCATGTGGAGTTCATAACTTCTCCACATGGATCTGCGTCCATCTGAATGCTTATATAAACACTACAAAATGGTACTCATGTGCTATGGGTACAAACACCTAGTAAAAGAATGTTTCTGATCAGCCTTATGCCCTTACCTTAAACCTTCTGTCATATTTGTTGATGGAGTCCGCAAAATCAATCCTCTCTCGTTTAGCCATAAACTGACGGAGCTCTGGCTTGTCCTCCATACCCAGATAATCCCCCACAAAATTGCGATTTATGCTATTCCGTCGACGTTCTTTGTACCCAAATAAAATGTTGGAGGCTTGAGTAAGAAAAAAAGGATTTGATAGAAATTCTGTCAGAAGGGCTGTTCACATTTCATGTTTTATAGCATAATTTTTAATTGTTTACTGATTTCATTATTTTGGTAGTTATTTATTCCAGTAACCTGGATATTGTTAGTCTGCAGTATACAATGTTTTGATTAAATAGTGTGTGATAGATACATTTTTACTTGTTCTCCAAAGTTTTTACCATTATAGACTTTTTGCCCAATTGGTGTCTTTCTGGACTAAAAGGCCTATGGACATTGTATAGCTGATTTAATGCTCAGGGACCGGCTTCATACTTAGGTCTGAGTTCCATACGTTAGCTCCACTGCAGAGTCTAGCGTACAGAATTGGTGATTCATAACCCTGCATATAGGAGAACAGGGCACCCTATGCCCTCCTACGTGCGGATTGTGGATCAGAAACCTTCCATGAAGAATACTAAATTGTATGTAAGGGCTTAGCCAAGCCCTTACTGTACAATTGACATGCTTATGCCCACCCAGATGTCAGTAATTCCAATGCGTTACCATATTACTTCTCTTAGAGTGTATTCCCAATTCCTAGTCAGTAACTACATTTGGTAAATAACTAGTGATATCGGTAGCACTCTGTGGATTAGCAGACTCTGTTCCAGGTGTTGGAGGTAAGCAACTGGTGTACAGCAACTCTAATATATTAATTAGCCTTATTTGAAACAAACCATTGTTGATAGATGTAAAACTATGGTAAATTTATTTCAATTAATCACAACTCTACAACCCCTCACCTTCTTCTCTCATCTGCTCATACTTCCTTTTGGCAATGTACCTCCTCCAAGCTTTTTGGATAGTTCTGGCAAAGGTGTCAAATTTTCTCTCTCTCATTTCCTCCAATAAGAAGAGCTGTAAAGATAACAGGCCTGATTTAGATGTAGGGAAAAAAGTCTATGTACAATGTATATGTATTGTAGTAAATTTGAGCTCTCATGCTACAAATACCAAATCACAAAAGTATCTATCTATCTATCTATCTATCTATCTATCTATCTATCTATCTATCTATCTATATCTATCTATCTATCTATCTATCTATCTATCTATCTATCTATCTATCTATCTATATGTTATGTTATCTAAATCTCCCTTTGTAGGCATTTTCTGTAATACCTTATCTGTCCAGGCTATGGCAGCACCACTATTTCCCAGCACACTGCTAACCAATAGCTGAACTGCTATCTTGTCTGTAACATACAGACATATTAATTACATACATTTGCAAATATAAATTAAGACAGTTGTTAACTTCAAAGTTTTTCTGCTACACCTTTGTAACTTTGAACAATGAGAGTCCCTATATTGGGTCATATATTAGGTGTTTTTAAATTGAGAGGTAACTCATTAAAAGTGACAGTTTTTTCTTTGTAGATTACCCCTGCCTTTCATGCACCTATTTGTTATTAGCCTAAAAATTAATTTGAACAAATTACTTTAAGAGAAGATTGACAAGATCAGACAGGAATTGTCCTCCTCTATCTCCTTATCAACTAACATAATGCCCAGCTCCTCTCCTTTCCTACAAAGCCATCAATAAGAGTGCACCTGCATATATATCCTCACTCATCTCAAGATATATCCCAGCTAGCTCACTCAGATCTTCACAGGACACACAGCTCTCCTCTACACTAAACAAATGCTCTGATTTCTGTATACAGGACTTCTCCTGGGCTGCACCCACTCTCTGGAATAACCTTCCTTGCCCAATAAGACTATCCTCTACTCTCCAAACTTTCAAGCGCTCCCTTAAAACTCACCTCTTACTAACTTCCATAACCTACTTCTTAGCATTTGTCTACAATATTTACAACTAGTTTGTTATCCAATTTCCTTTCTGCTACATGATTAACACAAATTTGAACACTTTCTCTTTCCATACTAAATTTGCCATAACTTTTGCTGCTGGCACTGCTGTGTGACTGGATCATACAGAGCACTGAGCATTTATTACCTTACAACCTGGCTGGTCCATTTGTATGATACAGTATATATAGCACTTGCCCCTATGTATCAATTGCCAATGTCCTATAGCTTGTAAGTCTGTGAGCAGGGCCCTCTTACCTACCCAGTCTGTTTGTTACTACCCAGTCTTGTTACAATGATTATAATATTGTAAAGCACTACGTAATCTGATGACGCTAAATAAAAACCTGTTTATAAATAATAAATTGAACAGTAAGCAAACAATGGAGGAGGCAGTGTGATGATAACATAAATAACTTACGTGTTCAGAAGGCTACCTTAATTTTTTACGACAAGTTGTAACGGTTAACCCCGACCTCTCATTTAAATGCCTATCCACGCCTGTTTGGTGGAGATACAGCATTTGTAACTGAAGGGTTACATTAATTCATTCATTGTATCATCAGACGTACGTAACTTAGTTATGTACGTCTGAAGGTAAGCTTGTAGAACATCTGGCGCGTGCATGTGCCGATGTTCCTAGACAGGGAACTTATGCAAAGTCCCCTGTCATACGTACCTCTGGATCCGGACCATTGTTAGCAAAATACAAGGTTTGAAAGTTCAGCAAGTAAAGATTTCTAGGAGGAAGGGCAAATAAAATTAAACCAGGCAGGAGGAAGGGGAAGTTTGGGGCAGTTCAGGAGAAATGTATGAGACATATTTAAATAAACTAAAATGGATTTCATGGTGGCAAGGTCCCTGATTTTTTCCATTTGTTAGGTAGGAGAGGGCCGGCTTGGATTCTTCTAGCAGTAAGTGACCAAACACCAGGCTGCATTAATTTGAATTGCCAGCCTATCTAAGGGTTTGTAAAGCTGTTTGCACATTTAAACTTTGCCCCCCTTCAATTCAACATGGATTTCCCACAGTGCAGATTTTGTTTAAAAGAAAAGGATCAGAAATTGCGTGATTTCGCATTCTGTGCCTTTGGGCAAAACACTTTAATAGCAATTAACTTGATCTTGACTTACATTTATTGCAACTTACAATAGCAGCTAACAGGGGGCAGGTTTTGCGTAAGGGGATGTAGTTGATGATGCAAAGGTGTATTTTCAACACTGATACAGCAGACAATTTAACTGCGACTGTATCAGTGCTGACATCTGTATAATAAATCCTATTTTAATCTAAGAACATGTACAATGTTGAATGTTCTAATATCAACAAGGTGCCCGTTCTGGCTAGGATTAAACTGCAGGGGAGAGAGGGTTTGGGTTAGACTGTGGGAAAGAAAAGATTAGGGTTAGTCTATGGAACAGGGAAGGTTAAGGTTAGGCTGTGGAACGAAGATGATTAGGGTTAGGGTTAGAGGTGGGTTTACATAAGCTGTTGATCAAGAAAATTTACCTGTTGCTGTTGGACTTTTCATGCATAGAGCGGTAGTGAAAATACACTGTCTGTCTGGAGACTGCCAAACACTGACAGCAATCATTTCTGAAGTGTTGATGATCTGTCGAAAGGCAGATAAACCGTGCGCAAGTGTGTGGGATTTAGTAATACAATTTACAAAATAGCCAAAAATGTAGGCAGCCGAGCAATCCATGTGTCCAATGCTTTGCCATTTTAATGACAGACGTCATTATCGTGTTATGATAGTGTCCAGCAATTGGCAGCCCGTGAGAGCAATGGGAGTGCTTTTCTAAGCACTCAGACAAATGCAAGGTTACAGCATGGATCTGCTACCAGAACCCAGCATTTCCTGTGTCTGGAGATCGGATCTCAGGATCCGATCCATAGTGACCTAAAATGAAAAATACTGTCACAATGTCACAGAATAACACAGTGATGGAATATAACCCTAAACATACCGATTCTGGGTTTTTGACAAACACTTTTGATTTTCCCATTTGGAATTGATCAGCATCCATATTCACTGATCTCAAGAGATGCTGTACTCCCTGTCGCTCATCACCTCTCCACCTAGGCCACGTTTCCTGTGTCAGGATGGCATATCTGATAAAATATAACAGCAAAATATACTAATAAAACTTTAACTAAACAACAATAGCTTGTTCGTGATATATTCAATTTAGTTAGTGCATAGTTACTGTATATGAGCACTAGATTTCCCTACCTTTGAAGGAATTTATTGAATACCCTTCGATAGGCAAAACCAGCACGACGTACACGGATGTTCTCTTTCAGACCCAGATACTCCACCTGATGTTTAACTCTGAAATGCACAGACAGTTTATACTGATGTTTTACATGAAAACTAAAGAAAAGGGACATCTAGCACCCCTCAAATGAAGTTCTCTCCTGACCTGCTCTCTTCCCAGTCTTTAGACCTTTTAGTCTCATTTGGCTTAATACAACGAATGTAATGAGGTGTGCACTTCATCAGAGTATTCACAAGGTCATTGGCTTGTTTCTGCAACAAGAAAAGCACAATGCAAATGTTAACAACAAAGCATTGCACAGTGCAAAGAAAGTTTGGGATTTTAACAAACATCCATAATGCGCTGCATGATATCCAGTTTTATTAATCACGATGACGAATCAGGATTATTTGCCCTTATTTAAAAACATCATCAAGAGTCAACTGTGCGCAAAGCACATGCAATAAGGCTGTGAGATTATATAGTACCTTAATTTTAGAACCTGCAGTAGTCGGCCTACTTTTCTTATCGGTATCCAACTTCTCTGGGAAAAGACTCTGTATGAATTGACTGTTAAGAAATAAAATTAAGAAGGTGAATTAATAATTAGACAAAACTAATATCAACAACTCTATTTTATTTTTTTAAATAGATTTTTGCAGTTAACAGGGTTTACAAAGATACTGCATTAATTTTTTTGTGTAGGGCATTAACAATGTTTCTGAGTTAGAAAACTCATAGCTACCTAATATAACTCCCTAATATCATTCTAATTTCTAAAAAAAAATTTTTTGTAGGCAAGCTCATAAAAAATCATTATTGATTTTGATAAACGTATAATTTTTTATATATTGAGGTCACAGTTCCACCCACCTATGGAATCTGATTGTCACGGACTCAGGAATTTTGGGATCTTGCTCTGGAGCCCCTGGGTTGTTGGCAGAATGCAGGAAGCATGGGGTTTTGATGTAGGGCTTGCTCATTGGCTGACACACAGGGAAGTGCACGAGGAGAGAGAGACCAGCGACACACAAGTAAGTATGCGCAAGAGGAAGACACAAGGAACCCCAGTGTAGGCACAATGATATCACTGAGAAAAAGGCCACAGGGAGAAGAACTAAGGACCATATTCAGAAATAGTCCTTTCGGTATGCATGGAGTAGCAAAAATCTGCACGTAGGTGGCTAGTGCACTCCCATGACACTCCGCTCTCATTTACAGAATTTAGCTGGCTTACCGACCATAGCCCTACCCTAACTTCTCTGTGCATATCATTGTGCGGACGTAGCGCTCGGACGCGCGGAAGTGCCTAACCCAGCCCATACTCTACAATTTAAATGCCTCCCCTCACCCACATTGCTGCACGTATGGAGTGTTGCCACTGAGATCCAATGCTTAACGTCTCCTGCGTGCATGACAAAGTTTGCAAAAAACGCCAACTTAAGCATGCGGCATGCTTATGTTGACTTACTTTATTGAGTCTGAATATGGTCCCTAGTCCCTACAATAATATAAGGAACTAAGCAGTGACAACTGCAATGATGGTTGAACTGGGCAGTTACTACTGCAGAGAGGATTTGCAACTTGATGTTACGGGAAACACAACCAGCGCATGGAGTCTAACTAGGGCCAGGTCTTCACTAGAGCCCCTGATGGTGGGGATAGTCTGGGCTGCAGGAAACCTAGCAGGTCGCGGCCCCCCAGAGGTGCAACCCAGGAGAAAAAACTGAAACGTAGTAGGAACCAGATGAGAAGCAAGGCAGTAGGACCAGAGGAACTAGAAGGGACTGACTAACAGGAGAGGACGGACAGGGGAGCTGACAAACTGGACGGACTGAGGCACAAAGCAACTGACACACCAATGGCTTCCCCTGATTGGACAGCAAAATTCAGCCCCCTCACACATGATGGGCTGTCCTCAGCCATGAGGACACCGATAAACAAGCTCCCCTGAGCTTGCGCCTTGAACTAACAGTAGCGCTTAGAGGACACAGACATGTGCCTTCACAGGCACGCATCAGATAACGCCGCGGGAGACCAGGAGGTAAGTTATATGCCGGTTTGTATTGAGCAGCAGATACTTCGATCATGGTTGAACTTGGCAGTAACTACTGTGGAGAGGATTTGCAACTTGAGCAGTGGATACTGCGGAGATGGATTGTACTGAGCAGAAGTTACTGTGATGATGGTTAAACTGAGCAGTGACTGCTGCGAAGAGGATTTATAACTTGAGCAATAGAAACTGCGGTGATGGTTTAAGCTAAACAGTGGCTACTGCGATGAGGTAGAACTGAGCAGAGGCTACTCTGATGGACATTTGCTATACTTGTTGGAGCATGTAGTGTAGAGAGAACTGAGATGAGAACTGTATACACTATGCAGATGATGATTAAATGCAATGCTTGCTGAAGCATGTAATACAGGGGCACTGTGCTGTGAACTGTACACACTATGCAGATGTTATACCACGGAGGACAGAGAGACAGAACAGCGGAGCTGACACAAGGAAAACTGAGTACACTTTAGGAGTCTCAGGAACCAGCAAGGTGATACTAGCATTCTTGTTGCATTTGCACAGGTGGAGAGCAGGCCGCAGTAGATGTCCTGGACTAACGCACCTGGTGAATCCAATAAAGACTGCGTTTGACTCTGAAAGTACTGTGTTTTCTGACATTGAGGTTATAACAAGGTTTATGACCAGCTAACAAATTATATTTCCTGGTGATGAATGAATGAAGGAAAGAGAATGAATGAATGAATGAATGAGTGCATCATATGCAGTTTAGATGCTCGTTTTGTTTGTGTTTTAAATCGTATGATTTTTCTGATTGTTTTACAAATTCATGATTCTGTTTTGTTAAGTATCATCTTCCAATTTTCTAAATGTTTATTATGTTTCATTTTTTTTTAATTAGGTATAAGGCATTTCAGACAGTAACAATACATATTAAACACATCAAAACAGATAATACACCAGTTGGTGTTGGTATACTATAAAAATGACAGCGATGCAATGAACCAATTACAAATTATGACAGCTCAACAAAGTCTGTGATTAACACACATATGTAAAATACAGAGTAAATTCTTTAAAATACAAAATACAAATAATATTAGAAAGCAAGAGCAAAATCTTATAAAAAAGAATGATGGTGGTGATGAGCCAGGGAGAGAATCTCAGACTTAAATACCCAGAAGTTTTATAGGGGGCTCATTGGAATGTAAGCGAAACAGGTACCAGAAAGTATCTTTTATACCCAGATATATGTGACGTTGAATATCTACAGATAGCGTACTAATGTAAGTTTCCCAGGCATCAAAGAAATGTTTAACTATCGGTTATTATCCATTGACGTTTCTATTTATTCCATCCTAAAGATAGTAAACAACTTCTCTTCAAATACAGAGAAGGAAATAGGGCCTTGACCATTCCAATGTTGCAAGATGTTTTTTAAGCTGCAGAGCTAATTGCCAGTAGTAATTTTCGGCATCCCCATGCCACTTGCTGGTTTTGCAGGAGTAAACCAAAAATAGAGAAGGGATAGAACTGAGTAGTGAGGCCTCTAGTTAGACACAAAGTCAAAAATGAGTGAAACAGCCCTGCCCCAGTCACATAACATTTGGGACATACTGAAGTATTACCCACCCCCATAGTATGACAGCATTTAGGGGACAAATAAGTTCTATGAAATACACTTAAAAAAAGGTCCTAATATCCACTGGACTTTAGCTATTTACAAGAATGACAACATTCTTTAATATATCCACAGTTAAATGTAGGAAAAGTGTTAGCCATTGAGACAACCCCGTATGTATGCAGGCATGGCCACCTTCTTCCCGAAGCATACGATAATAATTTTTATTATGTTTTAATAGTATTTAAACCCTGAATAGACAAGCCAGAACAACCCCTTATGTGAGATAAAATTCATTGAGCATTGGACTGTCATTCAGTAGAGTACACCTGATAGACCTACATCCTTGGAATTAATTACTGCGGAAATTATGCACATTCCTTAATAACCCTAGGTGAATTGTAGTGAAGGCATTTTAGACATACTTAGCAATTAATATGAATGTAACTACTGGTGCTGGTATTTGCTTTAGTCCTTTAGAGTTCACCCTCTGGTAGCCTAGGCTGTATTGAAAACAGCAAGTTAATAACATACTACAACATTGAATGTACTTACTGGTCACTGCTCTGCATTAGTTCAATGAGGTCTATAAACAGAACATCTCGATTCCGTTCGCAAAAACCCTCCACATCATATGAAACCTGTGGGAATAATTTCTGTATGTTCAGCCTCCGTTTACCTCAATGATCTCATAATTTATCAATAGTCACAACCATATTTTAAAAGAATCAGTTACAATCAATCATATATAATTTTCCTTTGTGTTAATGCCTTGTGTTGATTCTGCTTACCTTTCCAGCATAGTGGTGAATAACAAAGCCAGAATTCCAGTTGTTGAAGTGCTCATGGGTCCCCACCGCTGCCTGAAGTTTTTGTAACAGTGTTTGATCTGCACCCCCACCTGAGGCATGCATAGTGGCACATACATCATCCAGCACGCTCATTATACCTGGAGGATTCTGGTGGCATAAGTAACACTAATCAGTATAACAGTTATATATATTTGACAATGTACACAAAGTTTTCTTCATGTGTACTTTACATGTGATGTGAGAGCAGTTTTCTTATTTCTGCAAAAAGCTACTGACCAGAGAACATGAGACTCTCTACTTACCACCTTGTTCTCAATGAGATCACACACCACCTTATTATTAAAGTAATCAATAGGGGTCCATTTTATGCCTTCTGCAACATATTCTTCCTGAAACAAAGCACCATTCAGAATTTGTGTACATAGTTTATTGTGCACCATATTACAGCCACAGACAATAATGTTTCAGCCTTACGGGGAACATCTGTTCTTGCAAATTAAATTAAATTGTTACATTTTTTACATTGTGACATTGGGGTAGATCCAGAACTACGTCCGTCTTCCATAGACGGACGTAATTCAATGAACAATAGCTACTGCGCATGCGTAGTAGCTATTGTACGTAATCTGCGTATCGTTTCGATACGTAGATTGCGTATATCCGGTCAAAAAGACTGCATATACGGAATCTACGTATTGAAACGATACACAGATTACATACAATAGCTACTACGCATGCGCAGTAGCTATTGTTCATTGAATTACGTCCGTCTATGGAAGACGGACGTAGTTCTGGATCCGGCCCATTGTTTTAACTGTTCTTATTGTGTGTCTATTGTTACTGTATGATTGGGCTTTTAATGTACTTTTCTTACTGTAAAACACTTGTATTGAAACGCATCCAACCCCAATGTAAGAAACACATTCATTACAGAAACCTTGATCTGTAGGATCTGGATCCAGTAACAGAATCCGTAATGGAGGTGCATAAATAATAGAACTGAGTGTTTAAAAGGAATCTCACTTCTGACACCTTCCAATAGAGGGACTGGGTTGTTAGCGTAAGTGGGCGGGACTTCTTAATAAAATGCACAGTATAGGCATGCCCCCTTAGTTCATATGAATCCAGTCTTCCACAAAGCCTCCATTCCCTGTGCGCTGATGTTAAAAAAAAGTTAAAGTAGGCCCTGTGTATCAGATGTCTGCCTGTGTGCAATTGCATACTTCCCGACATTTGAAAATTGGTAGAGGGGGTGTGTCGTGTACCACCCAGTGGTGTCTGCCCCTTATTATATGTCCAGATCCATATGCCTGGCCCTGTTTTTATGTCCATTCTTTGTATGTATGCCCCTGTTTATATGTCCAATATGTCTCCATATTGTCATATCCTTATTGTATGCCCAATCTCCATATTGTCTTTCCTTTATTATATGTTTAGCCTCCATATTTCCTGCCCCTTATTACTTATGCAGCCTACATATATCTGCCCCTGTTTCTATGTCCAGTCTACATATATCTGCCCCTATTATTGTGTCCACCCTGCCCCTGTTTCTATGTCCAGTCTCCATATTGTCTGCCCCTGTTTCTATGTCCAGCCTACATATTTCTTCCCCTGTTTTATTGTCCAGCCTCCATAGTACAGCCCCTCTTGTTCAGCCTCTCTAGTTCTGCCCCTCTTGTCCAGCCTCCATAATTCTGCCTCTCTTCTTCAGCCTCCATAGTACTGCCCCTCTTGTCCAGCCTCCATAGATCTGCCCCTCTTGTTCAGCCTCCATAGTTCTGCCCCTATTGTTCAGCCTCCATAGTTCTGACCCTCTTGTTCAGCCTCCATAGTTCTGCCCCTCTTGTTCAGCCTCCATAATACCGCCCCTCTTGTTAAGCCTCCATAGTTCTGCCACTCTTGTTCAGCATCTCTAGTTCTGCCCCTCTTCTTCAGCCTCTTTAGTTCTGCCCCTCTTGTTCAGCCTCTCTAGTTCTGCCCCTCTTGTTCAGCCTCCATAGTTCTGCCCCTCTTATCCAGCCTCCATAGTTATGCCCCTCTTGTTCAGCCTCCATATTTATACCCCTCTTGTAAAGCCTCCATAATTCTGCCCCTCTTATTAATGTGTTTCTTACCGTAGTTGCTCTCTCTGCTTCCTCTGCGGCGCTCCCACTCTGACTGTCCCTCTCCCGGCAGTAATGTGTCTAAATAAGCTGAGCTGGTTACACAGGGCTGCTACGGGAGCCCTGTATGACCAAATCTGTTTCTATGAATGACAGTGACCATCCCTGTCATTCACAGAGACTGATTTGGTCATACAGGGCTCCCGTAGCAGCCCTGTGTAACCAGCGCTGCTTATGTGGACATGTGACCGCCAGGAGAGGGACAGACAGCGTGAGAACCGCGGAGGAAGGAAGCAGAAGGAACCAGGTAAGAAAGACATTAATAAGAGGGGCAGAACTATGGAGGCTAAACAGAGGGGCAGAACTATGGAGGCTAAACAGAGGGGCAGAACTATGGAGGCTAAACAGAGGGGCAGAACTATGGAGGCTAAACAGAGGGGCAGAACTATGGAGGCTAAACAGAGGGGCAGAACTATGGAGGCTAAACAGAGGGGCAGAACTATGGAGGCTAAACAGAGGGGCAGAACTATGGAGGCTAAACAGAGGGGCAGAACTATGGAGGCTAAACAGAGGGGCAGAACTATGGAGGCTAAACAGAGGGGCAGAACTATGGAGGCTAAACAGAGGGGCAGAACTATGGAGGCTAAACAGAGGGGCAGAACTATGGAGGCTAAACAGAGGGGCAGAACTATGGAGGCTAAACAGAGGGGCAGAACTATGGAGGCTAAACAGAGGGGCAGAACTATGGAGGCTAAACAGAGGGGCAGAACTATGGAGGCTAAACAGAGGGGCAGAACTATGGAGGCTAAACAGAGGGGCAGAACTATGGAGGCTAAACAGAGGGGCAGAACTATGGAGGCTAAACAGAGGGGCAGAACTATGGAGGCTAAACAGAGGGGCAGAACTATGGAGGCTAAACAGAGGGGCAGAACTATGGAGGCTAAACAGAGGGGCAGAACTATGGAGGCTAAACAGAGGGGCAGAACTATGGAGGCTAAACAGAGGGGCAGAACTATGGAGGCTAAACAGAGGGGCAGAACTATGGAGGCTAAACAGAGGGGCAGAACTATGGAGGCTAAACAGAGGGGCAGAACTATGGAGGCTAAACAGAGGGGCAGAACTATGGAGGCTAAACAGAGGGGCAGAACTATGGAGGCTAAACAGAGGGGCAGAACTATGGAGGCTAAACAGAGGGGCAGAACTATGGAGGCTAAACAGAGGGGCAGAACTATGGAGGCTAAACAGAGGGGCAGAACTATGGAGGCTAAACAGAGGGGCAGAACTATGGAGGCTAAACAGAGGGGCAGAACTATGGAGGCTAAACAGAGGGGCAGAACTATGGAGGCTAAACAGAGGGGCAGAACTATGGAGGCTAAACAGAGGGGCAGAACTATGGAGGCTAAACAGAGGGGCAGAACTATGGAGGCTAAACAGAGGGGCAGAACTATGGAGGCTAAACAGAGGGGCAGAACTATGGAGGCTAAACAGAGGGGCAGAACTATGGAGGCTAAACAGAGGGGCAGAACTATGGAGGCTAAACAGAGGGGCAGAACTATGGAGGCTAAACAGAGGGGCAGAACTATGGAGGCTAAACAGAGGGGCAGAACTATGGAGGCTAAACAGAGGGGCAGAACTATGGAGGCTAAACAGAGGGGCAGAACTATGGAGGCTAAACAGAGGGGCAGAACTATGGAGGCTAAACAGAGGGGCAGAACTATGGAGGCTAAACAGAGGGGCAGAACTATGGAGGCTAAACAGAGGGGCAGAACTATGGAGGCTAAACAGAGGGGCAGAACTATGGAGGCTAAACAGAGGGGCAGAACTATGGAGGCTAAACAGAGGGGCAGAACTATGGAGGCTAAACAGAGGGGCAGAACTATGGAGGCTAAACAGAGGGGCAGAACTATGGAGGCTAAACAGAGGGGCAGAACTATGGAGGCTAAACAGAGGGGCAGAACTATGGAGGCTAAACAGAGGGGCAGAACTATGGAGGCTAAACAGAGGGGCAGAACTATGGAGGCTAAACAGAGGGGCAGAACTATGGAGGCTAAACAGAGGGGCAGAACTATGGAGGCTAAACAGAGGGGCAGAACTATGGAGGCTAAACAGAGGGGCAGAACTATGGAGGCTAAACAGAGGGGCAGAACTATGGAGGCTAAACAGAGGGGCAGAACTATGGAGGCTAAACAGAGGGGCAGAACTATGGAGGCTAAACAGAGGGGCAGAACTATGGAGGCTAAACAGAGGGGCAGAACTATGGAGGCTAAACAGAGGGGCAGAACTATGGAGGCTAAACAGAGGGGCAGAACTATGGAGGCTAAACAGAGGGGCAGAACTATGGAGGCTAAACAGAGGGGCAGAACTATGGAGGCTAAACAGAGGGGCAGAACTATGGAGGCTAAACAGAGGGGCAGAACTATGGAGGCTAAACAGAGGGGCAGAACTATGGAGGCTAAACAGAGGGGCAGAACTATGGAGGCTAAACAGAGGGGCAGAACTATAAATGAAATGCAGAATTTACAGTTTTTTTTTTAGACTGTATTTTAACGTTATACAGGAATCTCACTAGCTTTATTTAATGAACCCCATATTTGTATATTTCCTTGGCAGAAGGTGAATGAATAACTTGCATTTATTATTTGTTGAGATAAAGCACAATTTAAATATACATAAATCATGCAAATATTACAGTATATTACAAATGCAGAATTTACAGGGTTTTTTTTAGACTGTATTTTAACGTTATACAGGAATCTCACTAGCTTTATTTAATGAACCCCATATTTGTATATTTCCTTGGCAGAAGGTGAATGAATAACTTGCATTTATTAATTTCTTTGTTGAGAGTGGTACAATATACCTGTTCAGCCTTTAACGTTAGCTCTATGAAGATCTGCTGCAGCTTTTCATTCACAAAGTTGATGCAGAATTGCTCAAAGCCATTTTTCTACATAAAGGAGATAAGATAAAGAGTGGTTACACATTTTAGTGATTTCGGGCCTGATCCAGACCTACGCTGGCTGGTGTTAAGATGCCAGCCAGCAGCATAAGATCGGCTTAAAAGCCGATCTGCGCATGCGTCCGTAGCAGCGCCGTAGTAACGCTGGAGGGGGCATTCCCCAGCGTTACTACATTCAGGTTAGTGTAGGTGGGCGGGGGAGTTATTTTAATGAGGGAGGGGTTAGCGGGCATACCCTCCTGTGTGTGTGTTTTTTCCCTTGCTTAGGCCAGCTGAAGTTAGGGTAGCCTTCAGCCGGCGTAAGCTAGGGAAAATACGCTCGCACAGGGGGAGTGTCGGGCAGAGTGCACGCCAATATGCTGTGCTTTACTAAGCACAGCGCATCGACGTAGGTCGGGATCTGTCCCTTCCTTCCTGATTGTTAAACAGCAATGGGACGTTTTGTTGGTTCAGCATATGAGTATGTCAAAAACACAGGAAACTTAAAAAGTAGTGTGGCTCTGCCCCTTTTGCACAGCAATCTGTGCAGATATATGATTTTATTCTATAGCACTTGTACTGGAGGTATGTTATAGAGCTGTAAGGTTATGGCCAGAGGAGAATCGGCTATTGCTATAATATGCAGGGAGTCTAAAAGGGAAATGTATGGGTGAGGTGTCCAGTAAAACGTATTCCTATAATAAGTGATGGTTTCTGTAAGAGATGTTCTTCATAATCATATGTGTTTGTGGCAGTTTGTAAAGGATATTGGTTTAATGTGTGTCTCTGAGAGTTATGTAGGGGGGTCTGTAAGCAGGGGTGTATCTAGGGGGCCAGCACCCCTGCCAAAGTAAGGGACTGGCGCGCCCCCCCTTTACCAATTTACTCCCATCATGTGCCTCCAGTACCTCCCCCCCAGTACTCCCATCATGTGCCTCCAGCCCCCTCCCCAGTACTCCCATCATGTGCCTCCAGCCCCCACCAGTACTCCCATGATGTATCTCCAGCCCCCCCAGTACTCCCATTACGTGCCTCCAGGCTCCAGTCCCCCTCCCAGGTTTTCTTACCTTACTTGTGTGAGTGGGACTGCGGCTAGAATTGAAGTCCCATGATGGCCGAGACTTGCAAGGGCAATGAGGTCCCATGGTCACAGAGAAGCCTGTGACCGCGGGTATCCTAGCAACCAGCCAGCCCTCATTATAAGAGCATCCAGCCACAGTCTGACTCCAGACTAGCACTGCACTAGGTGACACTATCTCTTAGCCACAGGTGGCATTGCCAGGTGGAGCCATCCTGTCCGAGGTGTAGACACGCCTCTGTCTGTAAGGGATATTGCAATATACGGGGGTTGTCTATAAGTGTTATTGCTGTAAAACAGGGGAGCTGTCTTTTTGGGGTATTTCTATAATGGAAATGTGGCGCGTTACGGTCCTGTTTAGCTGTATCCATACTCAGCTTGGTATTTTGCCAGTACCTAAATATTGTTTGTGTCTTTTATGCCCTTACCTTATTCAACCGTGTTTGTATAACAATGTTAACATTTGTAAAATATAATAAAGAATTTAGGGGGAAAAAAAACAACTGTTGATAGACATGGGGGGTACCTGAAATATTTCAAAACCATATATGTCCAAAACTCCAATGCTGTATTCTTCATAAGGTTTTTGCATGGCCTTATTAATGGACTAAAGAAACAGCAAAATATAAAAAATATTAATATGAGAATACATATGAAAATGTTATTCATTAGGTTATTCATAACAAGCATTAAAAATTAAATGCATTATAAATACAGTATTTAATGGTATCACATCACTTGGTTGTATTAAGTAGTTTGAAAGCATTAAAAAAGCATGAAAAGAAATGTAACTATATAAGGCATACTTAGTTTCTGCTTTCTATTCCACCTCTCGCCCCTCCCCTATGTCTTTACTCGCCTATTTTCTCCTCTCACTGGCGGCTGATGTTGTCAGTGAGAGATGCCGTTGGTATCTTGCATGCTCACACATGCAGACATCTTTAGCTATGAGTAGGCCGGTTCCAGCTTCAGTAAGAAAGGGAACTTACGTACGTTACTTCCGTAAGTCCCATATTCTGCTTTTACTGCACTTACGCAGTAAAAGAATATCCGCACACGACACAGGATTCGGTGACTGCATTCTAGGCGGAATACAGATCACTGTTCACGGGGCGGGCTCACACACCATGTGTATGAGATATGCATGGTGAATGGACATTGATATTTAAATCATACAGTAAAGGCTTGGTTAAGCCCTTACATGCAATCCAGTATTCCACAATGTTGCAAGCAGTATACTTAAGGGTCATGCTTTCCTATGTGTGCTACTTAGGATACCAAATTCAGAATTTTAACTTCCATTGCGGAGACTAACGTACGGAATCAGAATTCATACCAGATCCAGATATCCATACTTGCATGTTTATATGTTCTGGCCATCCACAGTGAAAGTAGAAAGCAGAGATACAATACGCTATTCGCTGGATCAGGTATAATGCTTAAGGTCAATAATAAATACTTGTAGCATCTAAATAATTGTAACTTCTAAAATGTTTCTTCTTAAATTTAATTTACGTCTTACATTTATTATGGCGGTAAAGGGATATCAACTCTGCCTTTGTGGTCCAGGGTTGTTGACTCTCCTGGAATATCCAGGAGACTCCTGAAATTCGGGCAGTTCTCCTAGCATCCCGGGAGAGCAGGCAAATCTCCCACATGATAGGCCCCCTTGTCTCTTACTATAGAAATCCCTAGTGTGACTACGGATGGGGTGGACTGATGACGTCTGTAGTACTCCCAACAGAAAACACTTGTGGTGGCTTCCTTTTTTGTATATGAATGTTATCATTACAGGGCCCGTAATGTCCTAAAGACAATTGATTGAAAGCATTAGAATAAAATCATGCAAGTAGCTAATAGTTCTGTGGTCGGAAAAAACAATGTTACACACAATAGTATTTGATTAGAACACCAGTCTTTTGGCTATAAGAACATAAAAAATAACATTATATAGGTCTATATATTTATAGACCTCAGCCCTGATTCACGCTTAAATAAATGTGAATCTGGTCCCTCATCCCTAATCTGACGATAAGAAAGTTATACACAAGTGTCTGGTATTAAAACGTGTAGATTTATTTTTCATGGGAAACCTTTGTTATATATTGACAATCTTGCTATAGTAAGATACTAAGGAAATTGGAAGCCATTCAGATTTTTGTTGTTCTATTTATTAGAACCTGACCAGTGGCTTGTTGCTGAGATGGTCACAGAACTCTTCATATTTAGGAATCAGGCCATAGATGATACATTAATGACTACCCCCTACTACTTCTCCTGGGACCATATTTACTAAGCTGCGGGTTTGGAAAGTGAAGATGTTGCCTATAGTAACCAATCAGATTCTAGCTCTCACTTTCCTTTTACATGCTAGGGAATGTCAGCTGGAATCTAATTGGTTGCTATGGGCAACATTTCAACGTTTCCAAACCCGCTGCTTAGTACATCTGGCCCCTGGGCTTAATTACTCTTTAGCCTCATGTACCTAATGAGAAATCTGCAAGTGCTTCTCAGTGGCTTCTTGTAACTGTATAATTTACTTTACTGTTTCTGCAGCCGGGCACATTATTTTGTGATATCACAGTCAGAACCTGTTTCTTTCCCTTTGATTGCTTACCTCCACCAGGAAATCAAAGACTCGGGCATACAAGGCTTTGGCCAGAGCATCCCGAGTATAAGTGGCTTGCTCCACATTTAAAGTGACTGTTATGGACTCTGAACGTCCTCCCCATTTACTATCCATCTTACGACTGGTGAGTTTGTCACAGAGGCGATCTTTGTCTATACCAAGCAAGTAGGCGGGAAATGCCAAGTCTGGAACACAATAAGAGTCATGTACAATACGATAAAAGGACCACAAACCTGGAGATTTATCCATGACAGCCACAGAATACAAAATAATGTGATGTTTAATAACACATTTCATACCATGCTCATATGTTTCTTAGTAAATGTTGCTCTTCTATCCAAATAAAGTTTATGCTTGTAAAATGGAATTAATACATTTTAGAATCTAATTTGATTTTCCAATTACATTTTATGTAATTTATTTCTTGAAATCAGGTTGGTCGATGAACATAATTCATTATAGAACTACCGAATATAGCTTAAATGGAGAATCTTGCAGTAGTTTTTCATGTTAATAATTACCCGCTGTCTTTTCCCCTCGTGCTCACAGAGCAACATGTACTTATAATGGTCTCATATTTTAATCATTAGGCACACATACCCATTTTTATGTGTATAATTGGTCATTTGTATTCTACATAATAGTGGGTGGTACATTGTGTAATGGTTTTGTTTTTATGGGGGTTTTTTTTTATAAAAAAAAAAAAAATCAGCTACATGATCCACTCTTATAACAGAATACTTATGCTTAGCTATAACACTAAAACTATTAGTCAGTAAAAGCTGGGACTTTATTGATTATCTGTATACTGTAATGGTATGCTTACTATATAAAATTTGACATTTTAATGTGTAATTTTATTGTATGCAGACGGAAAATACAATATTGGGCCATATTCACAGATCCGTTAGTTACACAATTATACGCACGTACGTTGCAAGGCAACACCCATGACACTCCCCTCACACAGACGGGTTTTCGGTAACTTATGCCTCTATAGGGCACCCTTATTTCTACGTGTGCATTTACGTGCATATAATACTTATGTACTTTCGTATGTAACTAACCTCAAATGGTCATTTAAATGCCTCCCCCCACCCTTTCATGTAACTTTGTCCGTACGGATTTCAACCACGCCCCTCCGAACGTATGTCCCAAAGTGCGATTCACACGTACGTGCCTAATGGACTTCCGTGCGTAAATTCAACGTAAATAGCGTAAATAAAGTTACTACGCATGCGCAGTTAATCTGACCTTAAAAATACGCACGGGACTCTGCGCAAAAACGGATCTGTGAATACGGCCAACTAACTAATAACATTTAGTAGCTTGTAGCCACCAGTGCCACTGAAAAAAAGTTATCACTACTACTAGGCTTTAAAAAAATCTAAGCTTCTGGTGGTAGTTTCTGTGTTTTGTCTGCATTATGCTAAAAAAAGGCCTGACAAAGTGCTACTCACGGTCAGTATATTCTATCATAGCGTAATTTCCCTGCTCTTGGAAGCTGATATTCCCCAGATGCAAGATGCCCGCCGTTATCTGCAGGACCAGCTGCTGTTCTTCCCATGATATACCAATGACTTGCATGGCATTCTATGACAATAACGCATGAGGCCAACGCAGTGAATACAGCATAAGAAAGAGAGAAAGAGAGGGAGAGGTTCAATATAATATATATAAATATAATATATACAATATATAATATTATTTGCAGTAGAAGACAAAAAATGCTTACCATCGTCTCAAGAAAATCACTCTTATCATTTGTACCATCCACTTTATAAGTTTCAGACTGGTTTAAGTAGAAATAGTAGTCAGGAGTTGTGATGCCCAGATTTTCTTTCTGTTCTTGTGATGAACCTTCTAACAACTGTAAAATACAAGGTCCTACCATGATACTTCATAGAAAATAAAGCCTACATAAATTACATATTTCCTGTATTTCCATTATTATTAACAATGGAATGTTCAGAAATGTATTCCTATTTATTCTAGCCAGTGGTCACATAAAACTTAACGTGATCAGCGGCTGTCTTAAATTTTAGTAAAACATAAAAAAATGAGTGCTGCGCTATTTGTCTTAAATTTTAGACTACCTCCCACTTTGTGTTATTGTGCATCAATAGATGGAACTGAATATGTTCCAATGACTCATAGTGACACTAGTGTTAAAAAAAGGGGGGTTGGGGGGGCTATTTATTAACAGTTTTTACCCTGAGGTATGCAATATTTTTATAGCCTGTATTTGCATTATGATATATAATATGACAGGAAAAGTGAATTATGGACCCATGTGCAAAAAAATGCTTTTCACCCCAACCCCTTACTGACATCTTGCTGTGAATGTCTCCCAAGATGATAATATCTTTTTGTCCTTCACTATTGCTCCACACCATGTACCAGTCACTGCAGATACCAGGAACACACCTTGTAGTTCCACTCCTGCCCTTTATGTAAACAGATATAATTTGATATTCTAATACTGCGGTTCGGTAGCTTATGGAAAACCTTTATTATTCAACTTCTTACTAAAGTCTCTTCTGTTCTATTAGGTTGACCTCGTAGCAGGATTGGGAACTTAAAGAGTGTAAACTGCATTAGTACAGAATAAAGAACCTACTGACAAGTATTTCACATTCCAATAAAGAGATTTATAGTGACCTCTATGCAATGCATTATATCAAATAAATATATGACATTCCCCATGTAGTGACTTTGTTTGTGTTAGCAGAGAAAAACATCAAAAAGGACATAATATTATTATGCAATCAACATTTATTATACATTATGTAAACATATTCTCTGATACACAGAGAATGTAGCTCCAGTGGAGCAGGGACTGATGTGAATGGGAAATATTCTCTGTAAAGCACTATGTAATCCTATTAATAAATAATAATACTCAGCCAAACGTCTGTGGTAAAGTTCCAATCCACACTGCAGCTCCCAGGCGCTACAACCAGACACTTTACTATTCTAGTCCAACAGAGGACTGTCCCTGGCAAAAACTACCAGCCTCACGGCCTGGCTTCGCATTTCCATGCAGTATGTCTCCCTTCCTGCACTGGAGATCAATGTGGAAGTCTGGTCAGGCACAGTCATAAAGTCACAGCAAGGAAATCCAGGGACAGCCCTCTAGAATAGTGGGGAATATATGACATTAGGCACTACATGGGGGATGTCATATATTCGATTGATTAATTAATAAACTAAGCAAAACCTTCTTAGCGCTTTACAATTGATATATTCTGTTTTGGAATGTTTGGTATAATATGAAGTGAGATGCAGTGCACCACATAAAGCAACTACTCAAACCCTGTCTATGGGGTTCATTTCCTTTTTTGAGTCTTAGGGTGAGGCTGTGGGGAAGGGAGACTTAGGGTTAGACTGCAAGGACGAGAGTCTTAGGGTCAGGCTACAGGGAAGGGACGGTTAAGGTAATGGAAGGGGAGAGTAAGGATTAGGGTAACAGTCAAACTCACTATTCAACGCAGCATCTTCTTTCTTTCGTCGACTGATTGCTTCTACTCTGGGATGTAGAAGCAATCGATTTCCCAGCCAGTTCGAAACTGGATGGGAGAAAACGTCCCTTTAGAAAAAGGACCGTTAGCAGTGGCAATCCACACCAATTGTTTGAAGTTTACAGATTAGCGTGATCATTTGCCACCCCTTTATTCCACCCTTTCTTGGCAACTGTCTGCACAAATGCAGGCTGTCTGGAGATCAGAGGTTGTGATGCAAGTCCCCCCTATCCAGGTACGCACCCTGTCTCCTTACTATGGGGCCCACTTATGCCCCTGATCACTATGCCCTTTAAGGACAATAAACTTTCTATATAGGGCCTGATGTGAAACAAACACATTAGCAACTTTGCTCATGGATAAGCATATTTTAGTGGCTCAAAATTATGATTTTTTTTGGACTGCTTTGTCTATAATAGCACACAAACAATTGAAAGTTATATTTTTACACAATAATGCAGTAGTGATCTAGGACATTTCTCATCCTGATTTTTTAAATGAAAACATATTTTATGTTGTGAATTCCCTTCCAGCATGCAGAATGTATTACTTGAGATAATAATTTGTGTTCATTTTTTATATTTACCTGATAGAAGACATGAAAGTTGCGCTCGCTTTCGTTCTGATTAACCACTCTGGATTTTTCCAAAAGAAAATTTGAAATTTTACCTCCATCTGGCTCTCCTCCACGACTGAACTGTATCTCAAAATATTTACCCTTAAAAACAATCAAACAACTGTACATTTTCCAGATCTTTTATACTTCAGCACTATACATCTCACTATAAGCTACAAATAGATTTTGTATGCTGGCTATTATTATTATCTTTATCATAATTATTATTATTATAAATAATAAGGTTAATAATGAATAACAACAATAATAATGAAAATTTTGCAAAGCTCCAAAGCAAAATGAAAAATGAAATTCAGTAAAAAAAAACCATTTATTTGTCTTTGTTGGAAACTCTCTTAGTTAGCTTTACATTATAGTATTTTTTTAATGTATGTTTTCTTTTCTATACACTTCTACAGTTTATTTAATTTTAAAGCATTCTGAATATTATTAAAAGCACAACATATGATTAACATATTTGCAGACCTGTAATATTGTTATTTATAAATCTAGTATTTACGCAACTTACAAATCGACTTGAATTGTTGTTTCTAACTGTCTTTGCATTGCCAAATGCTTCAAGAAGAGGATTCGACTGAAGAATTATGTCTTTAACATGCTGAAAAAGAAACATGATTGTTATGTTAGGAACCAGCAATCAGCCAATAGAGTTATTGAAATTTATATACAATTAATACACCAATCAGCATTTTTTAAAATGTCTCAATCATACTTTCTTAGCAATACCTTGTTGTTAGATAGCAGGGAAGGGTCGGATCCAGACCTACAAGGACAGTCTACTTACGTATGCAAAAGTGGGGTGTCAGAAGGGGATTACGCATGCATTCCCCAGATGTTACGTGCGATTTATCGCTGATTCGCACATCGGTGTTAAGGTTGCCTTATGACAGCGTATCTGGCATAAAGTCAGCACAACAGAGGGGAGTGACAGGGGGAGTTCACTCCCTCTTCAGTGTGAATTTAAGGACCCCCGCACATATGTATAGCGTGCAGGGATCTGGATCCTTTCTGAAGCATTTAAAAGATATTAAATATTACTGTTAAATATTAAACACCAAGGATTTTAACCAACAAATCAGTGTCTGTATTTCCATACTAACTATTTCTGGATGATGTGGCCAACCTTATACCTTTCATTCAGTTAGTAGAAAATTGCATCATGATATGCATCACCGCTATATCTTCTTACCCAAAAGCAAATAATGAATGGTTGTTTTTCAACAAGTAACAGGACAACATGTACAAAAAATATTATCTGAAATGAACAGAATGGTGCCGTCCTCTGCCCATGTGCAGTAATGAGTGGAGAGAACCGCAGGCAATGTAACTATGGTGGATAAGTGGTAGTGGCTGTCATTGCCTCACACTTCCTGCACCCACTGTAGTTATAGCAAGGCCGTAACTAGAGGTGTGTGAAAGCCAAAGTGGAGCGCCAGTAAGTCATTTTTAAAGGTGAACTGGTTGCTAATTCAAGGATGGGGGCACCATTTTTATTTCTTTTTGCACTTTTCAAGCTATGACTTGGATTTAAGAACTGGATGGAAAGCATCAGTTATATACCAAAACATCTCTATTCTGTCTAGGGAAATAGAGCCTTATAATAACTGATGAACATCTAGGTTACCTGTACTTTAGTGCCTCCTCCAGAAACTTTGGATATATAGCCCATGATGTATTTAGCAGCCACTGTTTTTCCTGCTCCACTCTCACCACTAAAATAAAATAAATATTACTTTCCTCAATAATCAATGTCAGAGCCAAATTAATAATATAAATACAATATAGTGTGCAACCTTATAATGTATGCATAACTATATAAGCTATAAAAGAATGTTTTTTTTTTCATTAAAATGACCGTCGTCCACATGATCTGCTTACCTGTTGTAATTACTTTTGCTAAGACATCATCTTGTTCTTCTCCTACCTATTAAAAAAAGCTGCTATCCTTAGGGGGGAGATATTTTTACCACAAAATCTACAACTTGGAATGGACAAAGCTTAATTTTCTACCTTGACATCAACAGCTTACTAAAAGATATTTTCTAGAGAAAATATAAAGTGTGTGGTAAATCTACCCTTTCCTTCATATTTGCCTTCATTCACTTTGGGTGGTTGAGTGGAGGGTCTATATAAAGTATAAACCAAAAGACAAAATAGGAAGCGCCTCTTGACCTAATCACAAAGACAATGAAGTAATCACCTGGTCTATTAGAATGACATAAATATTTTATTGTTATATCCAGTGTGCATTGGAATTTTTAAATAAATAACTGAATAAAATATTTTTGTAATTCTAATAGATCAGGTGATTACTTCATTTTCTATTTGATTAGGTCAAGAAGCGCTTCCTATTTAGTCTTTTGGTTTGTGGTGACAGCAGTACAGAGAGCCGTATTTTCTTGAATGCCCTGATCTGTCATACTTACAATTTATCATGTCAATTTGGTCTAACTGGCGTTGCGCACAATAATATTTATGACTAGGTTAGTCATAAATATAAACCCATATATAAAGTATAACTGCAAAGAATGCTCATTGACATTTTTAAACGTCATTTTATATTAATGGGGACATTCAGCAAGTTTTTCTTCACATTTTTAGTTTTGGAATCATTAAAACGTAGTGTTACCTATACTGAAAATCCAGCATACTCTCACCTGATGATGACACACTGGTTCTCTCCATCAATCAGCATGTTGCGATACATGTTGTCTGTTAATGCATAGATATGTGGAGGATTCTCATACTGAGCCTGAGGAGGGAAAAGCAAAGTATGATTTAACAATTTTAACAATTAAAAGAATTTAGGGCCTGATCCTAGATTAAGCAAGTCTCTTGCGTAAATCCCCTGACAAGTAACATCAGCGCATGCGCTTTGATTTGTACAGAAAACGTTCCGTGGAAGGGGCGGGCCCTTCACTTCTGCATGCCTAACAAGTTGGAATAAGCATGTTAATGAAGGGTTAGGGGTGGAGAACAGCAGTTCCGCATAGCTCTACATCCACATGGACGAAGATCTGTTCGGAAAAGTTAAGTTAGGGTTCCGGAGTTGTAAGTGTCCAGTGGCAGATTTATTAAGCTTCAGGAAAGGAAAAGTTGTGCTGTTGCCCATAGCAATTAATCAGATTCTAGATCTCACTTTCCTATTACATACTGAAAAAAACCCAGCTAGAATCTGATTGGTTGCTATGGACAACATCTCTACTTTTCCTTTCCTGCAGCTTAGTAAATCTGGCCCCAGAACTCTGTACAAAAGAGGGGAGTGACAATTATTAGTAGAGATCCTTCTTTATATTTATATTTATTATCAATGGGGAAACTAGATCTTCACACTTCAGATGCATTATGTGAACATTCACACTGGGCAGCTGGCTTGAAGATGTATTTAAGTTAACAGTCTTATGTATATCAAGGTAGTAGTCTTCAAATGATTCTTATGATCTAAAAAGTGAAAATTCATTATTTACATTAAGTAAACAGTGGATACTACACAGTACATGATAATCAAGATAATTAAGCAAAATAATTACTTTATATTGTGTATGGATTATTGTAGGACAGTAAGGAAATCGCCAAGATTATGTTGGGAGCCGGTGGCTTAGTAAGGTTTAGTGCAACTGTGCTTAATCTATTCACTACTCAAACGCAATATACAAATGTAATTGATCTTTACAGTGAACATGTAATAAGTAGACAATTTTTGACATCAGCATTTATCATTGTGTGCTAACTCATCAACATGATTAGGTAGGGATCAGACAGGTATAAATTGTTATGCCTGAAGCTGTAACAATTTTGTTTGTTAAACTATGAAATAGGTGTAAGTGGCTTAAACACACCTTTACAGAAATTAGCCCTGCATCAGCATGTCCTTCACTCTCCCATTGGTCGCAAGGTGCTCCATGTCTAGACTGCATATAACTTTACATGGGTCTGTTTTTTGGGTGTGTGTAGTGTAAAAAAATCACACATTACAACCCATCCTCAGTAATGCACTTACTTTTGAAAGTGAGCCTACAGAAATGCAATAAACAATGTCCATCAAGTGTACAGCCGAATACAACTGTTGGGAATATAGGACCTGATTCACACTTAAGAATTTTTGGTGGATTCTTAAGAAGGGATATACTGCGCATACGTAGTAACTTTTATATGCTATTTGGGAACGCAAATGCCGTGATTCAACAGTACGCACCTAAAGTCTCTAGGTTAGCAGTAACTTACGCTGAAAGGGCCGTGCCATGAATAATTAACATGGCAGATACGAAGATTGGGTGGAGGGAGGCATTTAAATGACCAAAAGGAGGCGCGGTTATGCAGACACATTCGTTTTGTTACTTAGATTGCGTATATGCGGTCTTAAAGACGATATGAAACGATACGTAGATTGCGTAAAATAGTTATTATGCATGCATAGTAGCTTTTATCGGTAAAATACGGACATATGTGAAATACGTCTGCTGGTGTGAATCCGGGCCAGAATTCGTAAAGGAAATCTAGTATTATGTCGAACCTGCTGCATGTGATCTCTTGTGTTATGGAATCTTATACAACAATATGTTGCAGGTGCATATTATAAAGTGTGTATGCAGAATTAGTCACTCAGGCTAGATCAATACTATTGATTCAATCAGACCTCCAGGCCAAGCTCCACATTATTGAGTTTGCAATTTATCCACTCTAACATAGGGTTGCTGACCTTTTAAAGCTGCCCTCTGGGAGATTCTGGAGGGAAGCCATACATGCCAGCAAGGGGGCGGGGCTTAATGTCATGATTTATCCAAATTGTGACTGAAACCGGTCAGAAATGCCCCCTTTTCTTAGCATTACTAAGGATCAGGGTGGGGCTTGATTGCATCATCAAGCCCCTTTCTGCCCCTAGTAGCACTAAGAATAAGAATAGTGTTGCTTAGGCCTCAAATCCCCTGCGGGAGATTTGCCGGCTCTCCCAGGATACACTGCTGTAACATTCCCTTACGTTTTTACAATACAAGCGTGTGGAATTCCAGAGATATGTGGATTAGGGTCTGGAATAGCACACATTAAAATATGCCTAAACTGTAAATTGAGATGAAATGTCAACTTGCAAACTTACTCCAGCACCTCTAGATGTGCCGGGTAGCAAGGATTTGCACATATTATTATGGAAGTAATGTACACTATGAAATCTGCTAAATACCTTAAAAATCTGCTTGGAAAAACATACACACATAGTATAGGTGAATGACTTACCGCTCCTTGGTATAATTCAATTTCTCGATCCGTGAAATAGGGCATCTGCTTAAATGGATTTACAGAGATTAATACAGTACCTATATATGTCTGGCAACAGGGTTAAGGAAAGAGTTGCATTTGATAATTAAATTTAGCTGTCATATATATATTTTTATATATGTGAAAAACATATGTGTGAAAACAGAGAACACAGAAATGTGGGCATCACATATCAGCAAAAATGCAGCTACAAATGCAATTATTTTAGTTAACAAAAACTAGTAACTACATTAAATGCGGATGAAATAATGTCAGTGCTAACGTATCTATACTGGTGTTTATACTAATTTCTTGTAAAATGCAAAAAAAAACAAAAAGATTCTTGAGCGAAGATTTGCACAATTCAACATAAGTAAAAGAGGCAAATGGTCATGCACACAAATGTGCTTAAACATGTCAAGATTTACAGCTGTATAATACAAAGAATTCCAATGTATTTGTCCACTGATGTCTTAAAGACCGCGTATACACAATCTACGTTGCAACAAATAACGTAGATGTCGTAACAAAATTACTGCGCATGCGCAGTAGCTTATATCGGAAAACTCCGGCTGCATATGCAATTCATTACTACAGAACTACTACAGAACTGTTATAGTTGCCAGTAATTATGATGTAGTCAGGCAGAGTAACACGAAACACACCCTACGGATCGGAGCTGCTCTTTTTTATATTTGTAGCCAGCCAATATGCTAGCTGCTCGGGTTTCCTGCCAAGATTGACAGGAGACCCAGCCAATCAGAGCAGAGACTGACAGGAGGACTGTGCAGCCAACAAGCTGCAAGGACCTGGGACCAGATTTAATATGCTTCGGGAAAGGAATCAGATTCTTGCTAGTATGTATTAGGATAGTGAGAGCTAGAATTTTATTGGCTGCTATGGGCAACATCTCCACTTTTCCTTTCCCGCAGTTTAGTAAATCTAGCCCCTCATGTTAATCCCAGCAGCATCTCTCTCTTCTGCTAGGATTGTCTCTCCCAGTGGGAGAGGTTAGTGAAATTAATATTGTTTCCTATTTGTGTATTATTTTTTTTTTTATTATTATTATTTTTTTTATATAAATTTGTCTACATTTATAGCGGCACAGTTTTTTAATTATATGGTGTAATAGATCATAATTAAAGTTGTTTTGCATTCAAGTCTGAAATGAAAGTTTACAAATCTATAGAAAACCTATAAAATATATTATAAGTACAGGCTTTACTACAAATACAAGAGCATTTACAAAACAACTGCATGTATGTATGCAGTACAATTCCATTAATGTACAGAGTAACACTTTTTGGACAGTTGTTATGAGTCGAATCATTGTAGTTTCAAAGCATTAAAACTATTAATTAAAGGATCATGCAGGAAAAATGGAAAAACAAGCAGAACAAAATATCACCAAAACAAGCATGTGCAATGCTAGTCTAGCAGAGGAGCGTCCATCGTCAACTGGCCATCCAGTAATACAATAAATACCTTGGGATAAGCTCATAAATTACATTATTGCAAACATTTGGATTCACAGGAACATAAGATAACATAAGATTACTTGTACACAAAATGGTGCTCAATCAATTTATAGGTAAATGCAAACAGGTGCATGAAAGGCAGGGGGTAATCTGCTAGATACAGAAACACAGGAAAGAAAAGGCCCCAGCAACACTGATTAACATTAACATTAACCAGTAACAGACTTTACTGTCTATCTGTAAAATAAAACGCAGAAATGTCCGTTACACATATTTAAGGGTACTTGTAATTCATGATTAAAATTAAATTTAACTCAATTAAGTGCACATCACAAGCCTAAGATTTTGCAACCGTGGTTTGTTTATCATTTCAGTTTTATTACAATAAAGGGCAATGGTCATTGTTATAATGTAGAACTTAGGGTAAGAACCAGTACATTTAGCACAAAAATGTACAATGAGAATTGTTTGCTAACTAATGCAATCTCCAATAAACAATTTCTGACATTCTAGGATAATGCTGAATCTAGATAAAGACTCCATAAATGAATATTGGTACATCTTACATTTAGCTTTACTAACTATTTATAATTCAGATTGATCTATCTGACACCTGAATGTGATGTACTTAATGTTAAATTAACTGTAAAGCTCACAAAGGTTGATGGTAAGGAGGTCAACTAGAAAGCCCAACAGTACTAGGGTTTTAAATGAGGGATGCGAATGCCCACGGGCATATGATGAATGTCTAATGTTCTCTGTAAAGCACAGCAGACAATTTGTGGCACTATATAAATAAGCGTTAATAATAATTTATGTCTGTCCTTTATCTGCCTAGGATTCTTCCTGTGCCCTGTATTTTACACTGGAACCTGCACTGGTGAGCTCAACACAAGAAACTGTTTTTCTAGCATTATGTACAGATTATGACATCTAAACTGAATAACAGAAAACATTTTTAAAACACTTATTTGTATTAAAGAAAATATGTCGACATATATTTGTGCTTTCCTGTTGGATGGTTCATAGTCATAAAAAAGTAACAGTCACTACATCAGAATACCTCTTCCTTCCTCCCCTGTATTTTGTTGTCCATTTAAGGACTCTGTTTTTTAAACCACAGCTTCCCTATTCAACTTTTCACTCCCACACAAAGCATAGTTGCTAACTAAGTTAGTACAAACTTAGTACAAACAAAGCATACCAACTAAATAAATATCCTTTACTTGTAGATCTTATATTTAATTTACCCACCTATCGGTGATGGCAAGGCAAAATCACAACTAAAGTTATATATATATATATATATATAT
>WWET01002716.1:142495-162480 GCA_011038615.1 Limnodynastes dumerilii | reverse complement strand
CCCCGCCCACCTACACTAACCTGTACGTAGGGACGCTGGGGGACATCCCCTCCAGTGTCCCTACGGCGCTGCTACGGACGCCTGATCCAGGATCGGGCGTTGCCGTAGCAACGCCAGGCAACATCTGCCTGGCGCATGTGCAGATCGGCTGCAAAGCCGATCTTACGCTTATGCCCGCCGTCCGAGCGACGGCGGGCGTTATTCAGGATTAGAGCTAGGGAGGTTTATATATATTTTTTCTGCTGTGAAAATTGGTTGACAATAGTCTGCTTATATAACCATTTATTACCCACACATACTCCATTCAATGTTACTCTGTACTGCCTTTACACCAACTAATTGATATTTCGATGCCTCATGACAGTTTGTATATTTGTGTGTTGTAGAATTGGTATTTAAAAAAATATATTTTGGTTCATTCTTGAGCCTTTTAGTAGTTGTTTATTAAAAGCTATATTTTATGTCTTTACTTTTGATTTTGTCTTTTATTCTATTTTGATTTCTCTTTGGATTTTTCTTAGGGCACATGGCCACTATTGCTATTTTCCTTTTGGCAAATAAATGTTCTAGGTCCGATGTGCCCTATTAATGTTGGTTGTGCACAGGTGTGGGTCAGCGGTCAGAACAGCCCTTTTCTGAAAGGGACGTTTTCTACCATCCAGTATAGAATAACTCTAAAATCAATCGCTTCTGCCTCGCCAAGAAGAAGCAATCGATCATCCCCAGGACAAAATGACAGCGACGAATGGTAAGTATTTATCTAACCCCAACCCTTATCCTAATCCTCCTCTTTCATTGACCTAAAAAAAACCTTCTCCTCCTCACAGCCTGACCCACCACACAGCCTGACCCTAAGACTCCCTTCTCCGCAGCCTTACCCTCAGACTCCCTTCCCCACAGCTTGACCTCATTACTCCCCTCTGCATAGCCTAACCTTAAGACTCTCTTTCACGTAACCTAACCCTAAGACTCCCTTTCCCGCAGCCTAACCCAAGACTCCCCTCCCTGAAGACTGACCCTAGCACACCTCCCCACAGCCTAACTCTAAGGGCCAGATTTAATAAGCTGTGTTTTTGGAAAAGTGGAGATAGCAACCAATCAGATTCTAACTTTCACTTTCTTTTTACAAAATAGAGAATGTCAGCTAAAATCTAATTGGTTGCTATGGGAAATATCTCCACTTTTCCAGACCCGCTAAGACTCCCCTTGTACACTAACCTCACTTACGAGTGCCATAGACTACCTCTTAAGCAGAGAAAATACACAAGGCAAACCCTCTCTGCCTCCCTAATCTAAATGAATCCCCCCTCCCACTTCTCCTATCTTTCTACGGATGCTGCTCTGGCATGCTCCACTAGCTGAAAAAACATTGAGCTCTATTTACTTACCTTCCTCGTTCCCTGTGAAGGAAGCTGCATCAGACTCGCTTATCATCGCAGCGAGCCTGGCAGCTTCCTTCACATGATTTACTAATACTCACCCCTCCTCCGAGGTCCTGCGATGAGCCGCGGGTCGGTGCTGTCCTTCGCGCGATCCATGAATGAAGTACAGCACATGTGCTGTATCTCTCAATCAGGACTTGAAAATGTCAGTGCCGACATGAGAAACACTGCACATGCGCAGTGCTTCTGCTTAGACACTTTTACATTTTTCCAAGTCCTAATTGAGAAACACTGCGCATGTGCAGTGTATTCATGCCGGGACCGGACAGCTGCAGCCCGACGGGATGTCCGGACAGGTGAGTAATGTTTATTCCTATTTTCTATGGGGTTTATTTATTTATTAACTTCTAAAAAAATTTTTTTTTTTATTATTTTTTTTTTTAACTGGGGCACGATTGTGATGTATTCCGACATTCCCCATACATGCCCCCCTTTTCCTCCCCCTAATAACAGCTATTTGGGGGGGAGGAAAAGAGGGGTATATGGGGACATCGCCAGAATAATTGTCACTAACGCCTGAGCTGGCGTTAGTCTGACACCGGGAGCGGAGTGTAAAGCTCCGCTCCGACGTTCTGTAAATATCACTTCATTTTAATGTGATAGGGCCAGTTTTGAAGTGAAATCCGGCCCTATCGCACTAAAATGATCTTTGTAAATAGACCCCATTGTGTGGTATTTAAAGACTGCACGTAGTGAATATACATGTGTAACCACTCCATACATTGTGTAGTCTATATGAAAATATAAAAAGTGAGTCCGGTCCAGAGCCTCTCTTTGTCTTACTGGATGTTTTCAAAGAAGTTATAAGGGGGAAGAAGAAGAAAATCTTTACGAGCTTTTTCAATATATCATCAGCTCAGTCATCATTCTGTAGCAGTTAGGAGAAGCAGACAACGGATAATATTATGCAAAGACTAATTTTTGCTTTGTCTTACAGGAAGTAACACATGTTTACATAAACTATACTAGGAACTTTTTAGCTACTGCTGTACACATTCATTCATTCAGGGAGAAAATGAGCATAGACACCATTGCACATAAATCATGAACATTCATAAAATCATGGCAGACGGCATGGTGTTCGCAGGTCAGCATCTTTTTGTTCTTTTTCAGATTAAATTGACTGGAATTGAGACAGAAAATGCAGACAGTATGGAGGGAAGCCAATACTTCCATGGTTCCCCTCCACTATACCTGCAAGTTCTGTCTTTTGTCTGATCTGCAAAAAAAATATCCACAGAACCCAGGCAGTGGACATCTGCCTCTGGCACTGACCATTTTACAGAAATGTTATTACAGGGAAGAGAATACTGTTTGGGGCAACTCTTTCTTGTTGCTGGATGTTATTATTTTATGTTATTTAGTGTTATAGTATATTATATTTGCTTAATAAAACATTACATGCAACATTAATGCACTAGATTATAACAAGAAGAAGGGGAAGAGGGATTTTTCATTGCCCAGACTAAAACAATAACTAAAGGGCTCTACCCAAAATGCTCTTAATTATATATTTAAAAAAAAAACAGAGAAGAGAACTTTTGTAAGTGAGGTGCAAGGCGTCAATAAATATAATTTAATATACTGGTTATATAGTGTGCAAATTGATGATACAAACAGATAATATGCAACAAAATGTTGTCATATATAGTGTTTAATTAGAAACAATGAAATACATAGTAAACACTATCTTAAAACATAGTTCAGGTGATAAACAATAAGTACCTACTTTATTTAGGTCTACATGCATATAGAATCAGCAGACATCATGGTGATAATAAAATGGAGCTATAGCATCAATAACTATCATCAATATAGAGAGGCAGATGGTACAGTGGAGCACAGCTTATGATCTGTATATATCTAAATGTATGTGTACTAAAGAATAGATATACAGAAAACACATATAAAAATTATTGTTAAGGTCTCATTTTGAATACGGAGTTCAGTTCTGGACACTACTTCATAAAGGACGGCGACAAAATTGATAAAGGGTTTGGAGTCATTGAGCTAGGAGGAAAGGCTAGCCAGTTTAGGCATGTTTACCTTAGAAAAAAGGCATCTAAGAGGAGATATGATTACTTACTATATACAAATATATTAAGGGTCAATACAGAGAGCTTTCATGGGTACTTTTTACCCCATGAACTGTACACAGGACATATGTTTTTGATTAAAATGAAGCATAGTAGTAAATGCTGGGAGTAGGAGGACCGCCATCTTGGTCAGGAAGGTTTTTTTTCCAGATTAAATATTGGAGGTTGATTAATCTGGATGAATTTGAATTATAAAATAGGGATCGCAGGAGATCCATAGTAACTTGATGGACTGGTGTCATTTTTCAACCTCATCAACTATGTAACTATGTAAAGTAACTTTTAATGATATAACAATAAAACTTTGTATGAAAGAGTGAACATTTAAGAGAATAAAATGACACCAAGTTCTATTACCTAAATATTAATAACTAATGTAAATAGACAACATATTTATGTATGTCAGAAAAAATAGGGTAAGTATAGATTAAGCCCAGGTAAGTATTGGGCAAGTATACAATGAGCAGAGATCATAGAAATTACTAAGCAATCATTAAAATTTGCGATGCAAAAATTAAACGATACTTATCGGTTGCCAATAGCTGTGCTGTAACACTAGTGAACGATTGTGTAGGCTAAGAGGTACTTATAGTTGAACAATCCTGATGGATAATGCAGCCTTAAGCTGGGTACACGCTAATAATTTTTAAACAATCAGATGTCTTTAATAGACTTTTACTTAATGTCAGCTGTACAATGCCTCCGTATGCACTGTACCATATTTTTAGTTGGATTTATCCCATAATCCCCTGCTGCAACGGTATTACCACACACAAAGACAGCCCCACTGTAGGAAGTAGAAGGGGGATCATCAGAAACAAGGTAAGAAAAGTGTATACAATATATTTTTCTAACGCCATCATGTCACAGTTTTTCAGGCAAATTAGGCAGACTATAAAATGAAATCAAACAATACAATGTGCTTTGGTACAATAGCACATGCTCATGCATGCGTACACACTTCCATTATATCATGTGAAATGGTCGTTTATCATGTGGTTGGAACAATACTTGGGTGAAATACCCATAGTGTGTAACCAGCATTACACTGACCAAGCACTACTGTGCCTTACCCTTTGCTTAACTGCCTCAAGGCATTGCTTTGCCCATGTGTAATTGACTCTGCCTGCACAAATGCAAGAATCACTATACAAACATAGAGAAAAAGGGAGGAGGGAGGTACAACAAGAGGGGGCAGGCCTAGATATGATTTAGATTAATAAGCTTAAATATATAAATAGCCACAATAGGAATTTAAAAATAAATATGTAGTAAAGATAGATTTTGAAATGTAGTACAAAAGTTTTTTTAAATACTGTGATTCCAACATGAAGAAGTTAGACTATAGGACAGAGTAGGAATGGATGTGGCAAATAATGATAATGATGGTTTAAAAGTTTTAAAACTGTAATTTAAAAACTTTCAATGTTGTGATACCAACATGAAAACTTTATTAGGTCTGTGCACCACACTTTGTAAGTCCTCTTTTGTCCTTCCCTGTTTTTTTTCCAGAGGAATATAAAGAAGCAAGGACTTTTACTTTTGGACTTTCATTAGCTTTGAGATTTATAATACTTTTTATCATTTTATTTTATCTTCACTGAAAGAGGTATATAAGGAAAGACAAACAGAAAGTTATAATATAAAAATTCATAATCACATTGGTATATAGTCACACTGATAGGATGTGTTACAATATATGCATATTTGGTGAAACCACCATGTGTAATCTGTAGAAACAAAATGATAGAAAATAGAATTCTTGTATAAATACCAATGCTTCTTACCAACTATGGGGCAGATGCAGAACAACGCTTCCAAGTGAATTTACGCCTGGCGGACACGTAAATTTGCGATTTTGTATTTACTGCGCATGCGCACGACAGATGATATGTTACGTCACATAACGTAACTCTGAGCGTATGGGCCATTCATGTATCTGCTACGTAAAGCTATGTGGCCATCTTATTTTGACACCAGACTTTTTAAATCACAATGGGCCAGATCCAGAGCTCCGTTCCATTACTTTCAAGACATAGTGTATTTACGCTACTGTATTTACTATGCACTCCCCTAGGCACTTACCTTGCTTGTACGTACTTTGGCTGTTTTACATTTGCCGAACCCTACCTAAGCTTTACACAGCGTAAGTACTAACGTACGTACATGCTACACTTATGTACCTGCCTAAGCACGCCCATACTGTTGGATTTAAATGCCTCCCCCCGCCTCCGAAGCGTAATTTCAGGTGTCGTATGGTTGGCACGCCCCTCTGTATGTAGTTACGCTGTTAATACTAGGCTGGTACGTACGTTCACAGTTACGTGGCATAACATCTGCCGCGCACAGCGTTTTTACGTCAGCGGTTAGTGTAAATACGCTAACGTACTTAGTTATGAATTTACCCCTATATTTCTAAGAATTAAGTCCTGAATATTACCCTCTCTCAAGAGTGCCTTTATCTAACCCATCTCTTTCTCTGTAGTATCCATCTCCAGAACATATGTTATTAGCTTGATTCTCACTATTAATGCAACTAAAGCTATTATTTACTCTTGTAGTCTCTTAGGGCGTGATCCAGACCTACGGCGATGCGCTGTGCACAGCGTCTCGGCGTTTACTTACCCTGACACTCCCCTTGTGCGGGCGTATGGCCCCTTCCTTACGCCGGCTGAAGCCTACCCTAACTTCAGCCGGCATAAGGAAGGGGCCATATGCTCGCACAGGAGCGTATGGCCGCTTAGCCTGCCCTCCTACCTTCATTTAACTACCTCCCCCCGCCCACCTGCACTAACCTTAACGTTGGGACGCTGGAGGACGTCCCCTCCAGCGTCCCTACGGCGCTGCTACGGACGCCCGATCCAAGATCGGGCATTGCCGTAGCGACGCCGGGCAGCATCTGCTCAAAAACCGATCTTACGCTTACGCCCGCCGTCCTAGCGACGGTGGGCGTTATTCTGGATCAGGCCCTTAATGACAATAAATCCTTATTTTTCCATTACTAACGCATCATGAGTTTTCTTTCATTCTGGACAGTCACTTCCACGCTATTGATGTTGCAAGATATTGTGCCCTTACATTTATATTGTTAAAGTGACATAGTATATTTTTCATATTTCTAACAGGAACCTGTATTACCCAAACATTCTTGGAAAGTTTTGCATATGTTCACTGACAAACCTGCAAACTTCCCTATTTAGCCTTAAATAACAAATCCATTTTTAATTGGTCATCTGTCGTGTGCTGTTTTCTCAGGTGCTTTGTATACATTACATTTACATTTTATGATAGCTTGTGTATTATATGCGTTCTTAAATCTGTGTGACCAAGCAAAGACTGTATGAATTATCTAATTTATACCTCTCCTATTTCTACCACCTATTATTATTATTGTTTATTTATAAGGCGCTACACGGTATCCGCAGCACCGTACAGAGACAATAGGAAAGCCAGTAGTTACATATACAATACAATAATTAATACAAGGTATAAAATCATAAAATATGGAACACAATAAAGGTATAATGCAAAAATAAAATACAGTACAATTATAGCAGAACAATATATATGGAAAATGAAGATGCTGGATATGTGTGTAGGAGCAGATCAATAAGGAGAGAGATAGACAGTAGAGTGAAAAAGGTGGGAAGTGATGAGGACAGGGTAGAGAGATGACGACAGGAGGTAGGAGGACCCTGCTCATAACAGCTAATATGCTAAGTGAGAGAGGGCAAATAAACAGGAGACACAATGATGAGGATGGGGAAGGCAGGTAAGCTTAGGTGGAGGAAGGGTAGGCTAGCCTGAAGAACTGGGTTTTAAGGGAGCGTTTGAAGGATTGGAGGGTGCTGGATTGCCTGATAGGAAGTGGTAGGTTTTTCCAGTGGAGAGGGGCGGGCCCAGGAGAAGTCTTGGATGCGGGAGTGAGAATTAGTTATAAGGTTGGAGTTAAGGTGTCGGTCACCAGCAGAGAGGAGTGGAGGGGAGGGGGTGTGGATGGAGATAAGGGACGAGAGGTAGGGAGTGGTAGAGGAGGAGAGAGTCTTGTAGGTTGTGGTGAGGAGCTTGAAGAGAATTCTGAAAGGGACAGGAAGCCAGTGTAGAGATTGACAGAGAGGGGAGGTGGAGGCAGTGCGTTGGGAGAGGAAGATGAGCCTGGCTGCAGCATTTAGTATAGATTGTAGGGGTGCGAGATGGACCAGAGGAGGCCACAAAGGAGAATGTTACAGTAGTCCAGACGGGAGATAACAAGAGAGTGAATGAGC
Source organism: Limnodynastes dumerilii (assembly GCA_011038615.1). Taxonomy (NCBI): domain Eukaryota; kingdom Metazoa; phylum Chordata; class Amphibia; order Anura; family Limnodynastidae; genus Limnodynastes; species Limnodynastes dumerilii. The sequence goes on along the minus strand of WWET01002716.1, from coordinate 154,677 downwards.
GTTTTAGTGGTGTCTGCATTTAAAAAGGGTCTGATGCGAGCAATGTGCGGAGATTAAAGCGGCAGGACAGTGAGAGGGCACAGATGTGGGGGGTGAAGGAGAGAGAGGAGTCTAGGATGATGCCCAGCCAGCGAGCTTGGGTGGAGGAGGAGATGGTGGAGTCACCAATAGTAATAGATATAGTAGGGGTAGAGGGGACACGTGAAGGAGGGAAGACTACGATTTCAGTTTTGTCCATGTTAAGCTTGAGAAAACGATCAGACATCCATGAGGAGATGGCCGAGAGGCAATCTGACACTTTTGACAGAAGTTCTGGGGAGAGGTCAGGGGAGGAGAGATAGATTTGAGTGTAATCAGCATAGAGGTGATACTGAAAGCCAAAGGAGCTGATGAGGTCACGCAGGGAGGAGGTGTAGAGCGAGAACAGAAGGGGATCAAGAACTGAGCCCTGGGGCACACCAACTGGAAGAGGGGTGGTAGGGGAGGAGGAGCCGGGGGTTGCAACAGAGAAGGAACGGTCTGTGAGATAAGAGGAGAACCAGGAGTGGACAGTTCCAGAGAGGCCGAGGGAGCGAAGGGTGTGGAGCAGGAGAGGGTGATCAACGGTGTCAAAGGCTGCTGACAGATCCAGGAGGATGAGAAGGGAGAAGTGGCCCTTAGATTTGGCAAAAAGGAGGTCATTTGTGACCTTAGTCAGAGAGGTTTCAGTGGAGTGCAGTGGTGGAACCCAGATTGGAGAGGGTCCAGGATGGAGTTGTCGGCAAGGTAGCCAATTAGACGCTTGTAAACAAGCAGTTCAAGCAACTTTGAGGCGAAGGGCAGAAGGGAGATGGTTCGGTAATTGGAAGGTGAAGTGGGATCAAGGTTAGGTTTTTTAAGGATGGGGGAGACAAGAGCATGTTTAAAGGGGGAGGGGAAGAAGCCCAAGGAGAGGGTTAAGAGAGAAGTTAAAGAGGTGAGCAAGATGCGAGCAGGTGGATGGAGAGAGAAACCGGAGAAGATTAGAGGGAATGGGATCAAGTGGGCACGTTGATGGAGGCGATGACAAGAGAAGCGAGTGGATTTCTTCTACAGAGGTAGGGATGAAGGTAGACATTGGTGAGTGGTTAGGGAGGAGAGGGTGGATATTGAGATGAAGGAGAGGTGATAGTAGAGGAGATGGAGCTCCTGATGGAGTCAATCTTGGAAGTGAAGAAGGTGGCAAAGTCAGAGGCAGAAATGGAGAGAGGAAGGGGGAGGGGGGGGAGAGAAGAGAGTTGAAGGTGGCAAAGAGGCGGTGGGGGTTAGACGATTGGGAGAGGATGAGGGACTTAAAGAAGGATTGCTTGGCCAGGAGAAGAGCAGAGGTAAAAGAGGAGAGCATGAACTTGAAGTGGGGAAAGTCTGCAAGGGAATGGGACTTCCTCAAGAGGCGCTCCACAACATGGGAGCATATATTTAGGAACCGAGTGGTCGGGGAGTGCCAGGGTTGGGGGTTGTTGCGGCAAAGGGAGACTGAGGAGGAAGGGCAGGCAGCATCAAGGGCAGAGGAGAGGGCATTGTTGTAGAGAGAGTTGGCTAGATTGGGGCAGGACGTGGTGGAAATGGGTGCAAGGAGGGGATCAAGGGAATAGGTGAAAGCCACAACATCAAGGGAATGGAGGTTCTTTCGGGTGAGAATACGTTTGGGTGATGGGGAAGGAGAGGGGGAAGAAGAGAGGGAGAAAGAGATAAGATGATGATCAGAGAGGGGGAAGGGAGAGATAGAGAAGTCAGACAAGGAGCATGAGTGTGAGAAAACAAGGTTAAGGGAGTGGCCCAGGGTGTGGGTGGGTGCAGAGGTCCACTGTGATAGGCCAAGAGAGAGGCAAAGAAGTTTTGTGGTTCTGGGGTCTGAGGGGTTGTCAACGGGGATGGTGAAGTCACCTAAGAAAAGGGTAGGGAGGTCAGAAGACAAAAAGGGGGGACCAGGTGGGCGGTAGACAACAGCAACACGGAGATTGATGGAGTGGTAGATGTGAATGCAGTGAACCTCAAAGGAGGTGAAAGTGAGAGAGGGCTCAGGAGGTATGACGCTAAATGCGCAGGAAGGGGAAAGGAGGATTCCCACACCACCGCCAGGGCATTCAGCAGACTGAGGGGTGTGGGAGAAAGAGAGACCACCATAGCAGAGGGCGGCAGGGGAGGTAGTATCAGAGGCTGAGAGCCAGGTTTCAGTAATGGCGAGAAGGTTGCAGGAGCTGGAGATGAAGAGGTCATGGATGGCAGGGAGCTTGTTGCAGATGGATCTGGCATTCCACAGAGCACAGGAGAATGTGGGAGAGGGAACAGGAGTTATGTGTATTAGATTGGAGGGGTTACAGGAGCGAGGTAAGGCATGAAGTAGGTAGGTGGGTGGGGCGTGGACGAGGGGTTAGGGTGGGTATGGGAAAGGCATGGGAGACTGATGGAGGAGTGGGGGAGGGTATGGGGTGAGGAGTGGGATATGGTATGGGGTGAGTAGGATGGGTAGGGTGGAAGTGAGAGAGGAGGGACAGGGATGGAGAGACAAGGGCCATGACAGTATGAAGGAGGAACTAAGAAATGGAAAAGGCAGAATACCTGGAGAGAGGTTCTTAAGAAATGAAACGAATGCAAGATAGTTAAAACCATGAACATCAAATTTAAAGCTATGTGCAGATAAATTTAGTGCAAGGTTAATAGAAGTAATAGTAATAGTAATAGGCGTAGTAATAGAACTACTAATAGAGCATGCTGCCTACTAATTAGTTTATGTCTGTTGATGGTGATAGGATTTCTACATACAGTGACTTATTTCTGAGAAACAACAAACTACCAGAAGGAGAAGAATAAAAAACAGGAATTGACTATTTATAGTGGTTAGACCTTTTGCGTAGTTTACAAGGCAACAGCTGCCACTACTTTCCTGACTTAATATGAACTCAATTGCTGGAGAGCATTCTAAAAACCACCCTGGCAATTATTATTTTAATTGTGACCCATTATAAGGATCTATATCATAAAGCCCTATTAAGTAGGAAATATACAGACCAATTATGGAAAACAGCTAGATATTAATGGGCTTTATTATGGTATATGTAGTTTATTTGCCCCATGATAATGGTATTTATTCCTCCTAAAATGATGCTAAAATTATCTCTGTCCAAGCTGTTTGTGGAAGTCGAATGTGTTTTGGGCACTGTGATCTGGATAAGGCTCTATGGGCTGTATTCATAGATACGTTTTTCGTGAGATTGCGTGCGTATTTTTAGGAGCGGATTAACTGTGCATGCGTAGTAACTTTTTCCACGCACATCACATAGTATTTACGCACGTACTTTAGGCACGGACTTGTGAATCGCACTTAGGGGCATACACACGGAGGGGTGTTTTTTTCCTTACGTTCAAAGTTACGTGAAAGTGGGCGGGAGAGGCGCGGTTAGTAAGATAAGCATGTAGGCGTAAGTCACAAAAAAACCAGCCGTGCTAGGTGTCATGGGTGTTACCTTGCTACGTGCGGGCGTAAAAACGCACATGTAGTAAACACACCTCTGTGAATCCGGTCCTATATCTCTATATCTGTAGTTATGCATTGCAGTTATTACTTTTCCTGAATGATTATATGCATGTTTACCACTGATGCAGATATACACATATAAATACACTCTTTTGGGCCAGATCCAGAGCTATGCACGCTAACGTTTTTAAGCTAGCCACTGACGTAAAATCAGCAATTTGTATATACTGCCCATGTGCGCGGCAGATGTTACGCAACGTAACTCTGATCGTATGTAACTTCAGCGTAAATACGAACAAAAGGGCCTATCTTCCATACGACACCTGGAAATACTCTTTGTAGGCGGAGGGAGGCATTTAAATCGTACAGTATGGGCCGGGTTAGGCCGTTACGTACGTCAATGCAATACATACGTCAGTACTTACGGTTTGAAAAGGTAAGGTAGGGTTTGGCAAACGTAAATCGAGTAAACTACGTACGAGCGGGGGGGAGTGCCTAGGGGAGTGCATAGTACTTACCATAGCGTAAATACGCTACATCAACAACGTAAAAATAAACTTAGGCCTGGATCTAACCCTTTATCAAGGTAATTTATACATAATAATGTTTAGAATATTATAGTTGAATATCATAAAGAAATAGGAAAATGTAGAATACTTTTTCTTATTACTGGGCAGAGAGGAAGAAGGGGTGATAGCGGTGACCAAAAAACGATTTAAATACAATTAAATATATACATACTTTGTGAAGACTGGCAAACGCAATGCATCTAATGGCAAATATGTACAGTTATGCTCACACTGTACTTCTGTTGCATATCTTTGAATGTATTTATTAAAGCTGTAAAGTTAAACATGATACTAACTAGATGCTAGATGATAGAACAAATTATGTGCCTAATTTATTTGTTTTTATAATGGATTAACTTTAGAAAGTCTGAATTATAGCTGAACATAAAAACACAAAAACATATAGCTATGGAATGAGATAACTAGGTGCTGTTTCGGGCTAGAAGATAACAACACACATTAATCCAGAGGCAGGCTGTATCACGGACTGACTTGGTTGGGTATGCACTCTGGGATCCCGGGGACGAGATAAGGTTTCAGCGTAGTATTGGAAGCTGGAGGGTTTAATATATGATCTGCTCATGTGTTAGTGGGCAAAGGGTTAAGATGCTTTACAAGGCTTGACTTAAGAGGATAAGACAGACTTGGCTAGGTAGACAAGGCAGGCTTGACTGGACTGGACAAGGCAGACGACTGGATTGGACAAAACAAACTTGACTGGGCTACACAGGCTTGGCTGGAATGGACATGAGCAGGACTGGATTAGGCTTGACAGCATAGCTGGACTGGACTTGACCATGACTGGATTAGACTTGACTTGACCAGGACTGGACTGGACTTAACTTGATCTGGACTGGACCGGGAATGGCCTGGACTTGACTTGACCTAGACTGGACCAGGAATGGCCTGGACTTGACTTGACCTAGACTGGACCAGGACTGGAATGAACTTGACCTTGACTGGACTCAACTTGACCTGGACTGGGCCAGGACTGGACTTGACTGGACAAGTACTGGGCTTTACTGGACCGGACTTGACCCGGACTGGATTAAGCTTGACAGTTTAGCTGGACTGGACTTGACCAGCACTGGATTAAATCTGACTTGACCAGGACTGGACTGGACTTAACTTAACCTGGACTGTACCAGGACTGGACTTGACCTGGACTGGACTGGACTTGACCTGGACTGGAATGGACTTGACTTGACCTGGACTGGACTTGACAAGGACTGGATTAGGCTTGACATCTTAGCTGGACTGGACTTGACCAGGACTGGTATAGACTTGACTTGACCAGGACTAGACCAGGACTGGACTGGACTTGACTTGACCAGGACTGGAATGGACTTGACTTGACCTGGACTGCAAAAGGACGGGACTCAACTTGACTTGACTTGGACTTGAAAATGGATTAGACATGACTTGACCAGGACTGGACAAGGACTGGACTGGACTTGACTTGACCAGGACTGGAATGGACTTGACTTGACCGGACCAGGACTGGACTAGACTTGACTTGACCAGGACTGAACTGGACTTGACTTGGACTGAACCATAAATATACATGAACTGGAACAGGACGTGATTTGACCTGGACTGAACCAGGAATATACATGAACTAGAACAGGACTTGATTTGCAGCAGTGCTACAAAAAGGAACCAGGCACCTTGAATGACCAAGTTGTTCTGGCACTGAGAATACAGTGCTCTGGCTTTAAATAGAGCACTCTGGTCTCTGTGTGGCCTGCGGTTGGCCAAGTACATACAGTACATCTTTCTTTTAAACAGCAGAACCAGGAGGGGGCTGTGTGCCCTGAACAGCGCCCTTGTTCTTCAATAACAACATGCTGGCGTGAAACCATTGCATGCCGACTTTACACCCAATGTGAAGAGAAGACGGCAGGAACAAGATGAGGAGCAGAGAAAAACACAAAAAAGACTTGGAGAAAGGAAGACTGAAGAAAAGAAATGTAGTAATTGAGAGAGAAACAGAGGAAGTAGTCGTTTATATTTCATATATATTAAAATCTATATAAAACATATATATAATTAGCAAGTAGAATCAGAATTGCCATGTAACAAACTTAATTGGGAACAAGGTTTTGGAATTTAATAAACAAAACCGTAAAGAACAGGTCTCAATCTCCCCACCTTCAGTGCAACACTGAGAACACTGGAGAACCTAGATGTCTCCAAAACAATAGGTATATGCAAACACTGGGCCGGATCCAGAACTACGTCCGTCTTCCATAGACGGACGTAGTTTAATAAACAGTAGCTACTGCGCATGCGTAGTAGCTATTGTACGTAATCTGCGTATTGTTTCGATACGTAGATTGCTTATATGCGGTCTAAAAGAGAGAGAGTGTGTTCATACATGTAAAGAGAGTGTGTTCATACTTGTTGCCGCTTTTCCCAAAATTTTTTATCATACTTTCTTGCATAGCTATAGAGACTTTACCTTAAGTTATTTGAAGCCTGCAGAAACTCTGCATGCTGTTCTACTCTGTCTGATCCCTTGTTTTGGCCCCCTGCGGTGTATAAATAGAGACAGTGTGGTAGATCCAGGACTACGTCCGTCTTCCATAGACGGACGTAATTCAATAAACAATAGCTACTGCGCATGCGTAGTAGCTATTGTACGTAATCTGCGTATTGTTTCAATACGTAGATTGCGTATATGCGGCCTTTTAAACACATGTATATGCGGTCTTTTAGACACATGTATCCGCACCTACTTCTCCGGTCCACTCCCCCACCCTGCCTCCGTTTTTAGGTGCCTAATGGCTCTTACGAATGCCATATTCAACCTTAAATCACCATGCATATTTTCCCTCTAAAGGACAATCCCTAGCCCTCCCTCTAAGCCTAATTTACATCTCTCCCCCAACCACTTTACCTAATTATCCCCGTGGAAAAAAACTGTGTAGTCTTTAAAGTCCACATGTAGTTCATCTACATGCCTAAGGGCTATGTAGATTGCGTAATCATAATGACTAGGCATGCCCAGTGGCCAAAATTAGCCAGTGCTTCTTCCGGTCCTTTGCATATTATTCCGGTCCTTTGCATATTATTTATAAATTGTGGGCCTAATGTTTATTTAGTAGAAAAATTAGAAAGAAAGAGCTAAATTATCTTTATAAAAACCATTATTAATTCACAATTTGACAACAGATAGTTGGAAATGAAATTTAAGTGTGTTGCCGGAATCCATAAGCCTTCCTCTCCCCTCTATTTTGCACTCTAAAGAATCAAGTGGCTTACATGCTGATTGATGGATGGCTGGTGCTATCCACCAATTAGGGTACAATGAATGACTGACAGTATGCTGATTGGTGGATAGATGGAGCTATTCACAAATGAGTACAGTACATGTAAATAGAAAGGGTTGCGCTAGAGATATGCGACCCGAATATTTAGATAAAAATTAATACCTTTAATGCACACAAAAAATATACATAAAAACATATAAAAAATAAATAAAAATTTAGCTATTCCAATGTTTACAGTGTGTCTTGGGGCCCCAAAACACACTATCACAATGTCTAACTCTTATGATACTCTATATTATAATATCAGGATTAGTACCAATACATCGTATATGTGCACACATAAATTGAGACTTCATTCATTTTTTCTATCCCAGACAAGCGCTAACATCCAAGTGCATATATTATTGCAACCTTTTTGAGTCAAGTGCTTACGCCTTGAGACCTAAGAGTGAGAATTCTATGGGATAAGGTTTGAATACACATATCACAATCTTTGAGTATTATGACTTGTGTTCTGAGTATGGTATGTGTGGGATAAAATCATTCAGTGGATTACATCAGAAGTCACAAATTGGATTTAGTTACTGAAGGACTACTATATCTATCCCATTTGTCTGTATATTTGTATATCGTCATACTAAGCCTGATATTATAATATAGAGTATCATAAGAGTTAGACATTGTGAAAGTGTGTTTTGGGGCCCCAAGACACACTGTAAACATTGGAATAGCTGGATTTTTATTTATTTTTTATATGTTTTTATGTATATTTTTTGTGTGCATTAAAGGTATTAATTTTTATCTAAATATTCTGGTCGCATATCTCTAGCGCAACCCTTTCTATTTACATGTTTTACTAGGAGGTGGTCACTCCATGAGTTGCTGCTGAGACATACCCCGGAATATAATATAGTTTCCCATTTAGATACTTCAGTTAACTAAGATTTATTCCTGGTGTGGCGCTGATACTTCTGACTCTATATAGAGTCAGAGTTTTTGTTTTATAGAGTACAGTACATGTCTGGAAGCAAGATGATTGGTGGATTGCTGGAGTGTGTTTGTGTGATCAGTGTCGTCACTGGGGCTGGTGTCACTATTTCTCATAAATCATAAATCCTGTTTATATCTCAGTGTAATGGCGATAGTAGTGACAAAGGGGATGATCCAGAGCTAAGACGTTACACTGAGCGTTTTAACTGCCCCGACACTCCCCCCTTGTTGGAGTGTATTTACATTCCCTTACGCCGGCTGAAGGCTACCCTAACTTCAGCCGGCGTAAGGGAGTGTAAATACGCTGGGACGGCGGCATTAGTAAGATAACGCAGCCCTCCCAGCCTAATTACCCTCCCTCCCCCGCCTTCCTGCACTAACAAATTAATTGTATTCTTTGCATGCAGGGATATATCTTTGAATTGCTTACTGCACACAGATACTGACCAGCTTTATTATCACACTGTTATTTAGACTTGGGATAGGAAACATCACCTTTTAACTCTAATACTGTTTGCAACAAATTAAAGATGACTCCCTTTGCAATCTACATGGTTTAGTCCAGGAGTAACTAATTTCAAGCACTTACTTAAGTCTGGATCCAGCCCAAAGTAGCAGAATTTAAATTAAATAGATTTTTAAATTATAATATCTTACACACAGCCTAAATGTATTTACATTTACATAGTTTAAAGTGGCTAAGGTGAAATAGTCCCCCCCTCCTTTTATGTGTCATGGCTTTATTCATCCAAAATGTTCCCCCTTTGTTGCAACCTATTATATGTTTGCAACCCCCTTTATATGTCCCTGCCACAATTTCAGCCTCCTTATATGTCTCCAGCCATTATCACAGCCCCCTTATATGTCTCCAGACATCATTGCAGCCCTCTTATATGTTTACAGCCATCATTGCAGCCCCATGTATTTCCCAGCCCCCTTGTATGTTCTAACCATCACTACATTCCCCCTTGTATACCACAGCCATCACTGCAGCCTCCCTTGTATGTCCCAGCCATCATTTCAGCCCCCTTGTATGTCCTGGCCATCACTACATTCCCCCTTGTATATCACAGCCAGGGCCGGGGCTAGGGTGTTCGGCGCCTCCCTGACAACTTTAAATTTGCGCCTACCTGTTTAACAATTTGTCATCAGAGTTTCTAGAGTATAGTATCCATGTAATCATCATAAAACAAAATCTTGTAACCACAATAAAAGAAAGCAAATTTATACAATACAGGCAGCATTCTAGTCTCCACTATACAAATCCCATTTCATCCTAAAAACTGCAATACAATCAGCTCCTTTCATTATTCCCCATCATATGCCTCCAGTCCCCCACAGTATTCCCTATTATGTGCCTACAGCCCCCCTCAGCATTCCCCATCATATGCCTCCAGCCCCCCCAGTATTCCCCATCATGTGCCTCCAGCTCAGTACAGTATTCCCCATCATATGCCTCCAGCCCCCCCCATAATGTTCCTCCAACCTCTCCCCTTTTCATTTACCTCTTTCCTTCCTCCTCCGCGGCACTCTTTCTGCATACAGGAAGCTCTCATACAGGAAGTTGTGAGCAATGCTTAATAACTACTGCAGCAGCTCATACAGGAACCTCATATATGAGCGCTGCCAATCTGTATAGCGGGGAACAGGGAAAGTCCGCCGCCTATCCAGCATGGCGCCGGGATACACTGCATCCCTTCGTGGAGCGGGTCGCACCGGCCCTGGGGAATTATAATAGATAATAGACACCTAGCAACATTACAGCAGGAGATACATCTAGCGCACTGGTGGGCACTTTACCATTACTGTTGCCAAATAAACCGTAAGACAGAAGGAGACCTGAAACTGAGCCAGAGTAGGTACACATACACACGCACCAAATTTCCACTACAGTACAAGCATTTGGAGCCCCCTTTCAAAATCCTTCATTTAGCACTGCATGGAGCAGTATGTGCTGCAGGTCTACTCTCAGATATCTATTGAATATGAAGTGTAAACAAAGCACTATAATGCTTATAATCATCCTTTAAAAAGGATAATGTTCAGACACAATAATTAATATAGCAAGCAATATGCCAGTACTCATACAGTAGTACTCAGAGGTAACAAGTGGATGTAAAAAAATGAATGAGAGAGGGGCACACCTCAGGGGCATTGCTGTTTATTGCATGGTAGTAAAGGAAATAAACTCTCAGGGTTTATGAAACAACTTGGTCAGACCTTGGTGCATTATAACTCTGCAGCAGTATTTGTATCTCATTCATTACTTCCATTTAACTTGAGGGACATATAACATTAATCTCTACATTAGGGACGCATTAGGCCTCTTGCTGAGTGCATATTTTTTCTGTACTTGCAGTTTAAAACCGATACACTGAAAGAACTACAAACTTATTCAGAGCTTAAAATTATAATCATGCCCACTGATTTACACTTAGTCAGCACTAAAAATGCCATCCTTAGTACTTACACCAGGTGTCAGGCAAGTGCAGATCTGCATGTGTGTTAATCTGTTGCAATCAAACATTTATCTACTGACTAATGCATAAACACACCTTTACTGTATTTGACTCAAGTCAAAATGCCCACTTTGGGAAAAGAGTTCATTTGCGTATGCCTATATTCTGATCATGAAAAGCAAAATACACAATCATTTTACTTTTGCACAATCTGCATGATTCCATTGTCTTTATACCAATTTGTAAATTACTGATGGGGTAGATCCAGAACTCCGTACGTCCTTGTATTTACGCAAGGCGCAAGTGTAAAAGCGCCCATTAGTACTTACTACGCATGTGTGCGTCAGATGTTACGTGTTAAATCGTACAATATGGGCATGCTTAGGTGCGTAAGTACGTTGAGCCATTACGGCCGTCAGGAGTTACGCATGGAAAAGTTAAGGTGGGGTTTGGAAAGCGTAACACGGCTAAACTACGTCGACCGAGGGGAGTGACAAGGGGAGTGCATGGTAAGTATGCTACGCTAGGAAACATATTTACAACGTAGTTCTGGATCTGGCCCATTGTTCTGGAATGGACTATTGCTAACATGATAGACAAGGCCTTCTTCAGCTTTGTCATAGGAAATACCTTTAGTAATTAATGGAGCAACGTCTTTAGGTTAGAACTGCACTGTTTCCTGTTGTGACTTGAATAGGAAATTTCATCTATTGCAAGCAGAATAAAACCTGCATTTATAGCCACCTCAAACTAGCACAATGACATTATATAAATAGTTATATATTGCATGAAATATTATATCTAACTTGTCTTATATACAAGGACAGTAAGGGACAAGACACAAATGAAATCATTGTATTTAATCATCATTAAAATTCAGTTTGGGCTATTAAATGTTTTCTGGGAAATATTTGCAAAAATATTATACATTAATGAGATGATTCAGAGTTTAGATTGATACAAAATATCAATAAGAGCTCATTTGTTACTTGACAAAACCATGTTGAACTACAGGGTGTGGTAAATTTCACATGTGCTTTTAAAATTAGATTTAAGAAAGGACATGTCCCAGCTGAACTCTATACAATATGATTAAAATACGATTTAATTTATTTAAAATATAAAGTATATATATATATAAATGTTCTTTTTACAGGAAATTCACCTGCATGCAAAATGTGCACTTTTCATTTTACAAAATAGTTTGTTCAGGAACAAAATGTGCAACTTATTTGGCTTGAGACAGCTACATAGTTACTGTTGTTCTTAATAAACAAGCATAAAACTACAACTGCTTGGCAATGAATTATATCACCATTATTATGTCATTATACTATCACAAGTGTCTCAGTGTTAATGACTGCCCTTTTGATTGGAAACTTTAGTGATATATATA
>WWET01002716.1:110009-124144 GCA_011038615.1 Limnodynastes dumerilii | reverse complement strand
GCGGCGTTGGGCCGGTGGAGGGGACGTCCTCCAGCGTCCCAACGCTCACGTTACTCCTGGAGGGCGGGGGGAGGTAAGTAAATTAGTCTAGGGGGGCGGGCTAGGCGGCCATACGCTCCTGTGTGAGCGTATGGCCCCTTCCTTACGCCGGGCGAAGCTAGGGTAGCCTTCACCCGGCGTAAGGAAGGGGCCATACGCCCGCACAGGGGGAGTGCCAGGGGGGAGTCAGCGATGTAACGCTGAGCGTTAGGACGCTCAGCGCTACATCGTTGTTCAGGATCAGGCCCTTTGTTCCAGAATCTTAAGCCATACATCTTCCACCATATGTTCTTAGCCTAGTGGATACTGAGAAAAAGATTGCATATATTTGCTATACTGTCTAGATGTTCTTCAAAATTGCAAATATATGTTTCTATTAAGCCATGAACAAGCAAGGACATAACCTCTAGCAATAGTGTTTATAGCTAGTGGTTATGTTTATATCATGCCTGTATGTGAAAAAATATGCAAGTATGGAGACTTGAATGAAGGAAACAACAAAAATAAAAAAGAAACAGACTAGACTAGACTGCAAAATAAGGACGATGAGTCAAAGAGGAAGGACTAAAAAAAGAGAAAAAAAAGAGGAAGAAAAGTATGTGAGAGTACGACACATTTGTGTGGGCAGAAGGAGCCAAGAGAAAATGAATGAGAGACCAATACAATTTTTTTTTTAAAAGCTATGAAAAGAATATACACAAAAGAGGAAGGGTGACTAAAAGATTTGGATGAAAAAACATCAAAAAGAAGGCTTCTGTTCATTAGAGTCAATGACCTTGACAGGTCCGGCAACACATCTGTCTGAAGTAGGGTCGGCTGCAGAATTTAAATTTGAGCACCAGGGGGCAGTAAGCCACTTTGTTAACATCCTTACATTCTGTAAAGAGTAAGGAAAACAATTTATAGGAAAAGGAAAAAAAGGATCTATCATAGCAATGCATGTAGGAAGGAGGAAAAAAGTGTGTATATTAGGCAGGGAGGAACGTCTTGCTATAGGAGGGATAAGAGACTGGGGCACAACAGCAGGGGAAATAATAACAGAGTAAGAGTGAAAATGAAAAAAAATAGAAAAAGTTTAAAAAAAAAAAGAGAGGTTCTTACCATCTGGGCTGTCAGAAGGTCCAGCCTCACATGTGCTTTCACACTGTTGCATAGCAGAAGGACGCAGAGTCTCTATGCACTCCACTGATGGCTGCCCTGTGTGGCTCACACATTGTACAGATCTTCTCTGCTGCCCATTTCCACACTGAGCTGAACACTGAGAAAGACAATGGTTTAAATGAGCTTTCCAATAGGAAATCAACATCCTGGTTATAAAGTAAGTGACTAGTGTGATACATACCTCAGACCAATCACCCGTCACCCAGCGTGGCGGGGGACACCTCTGTAGTGTACATCTAATGCTAGTTGCAGGCTTTTCATTAGCTTGACATTGGGCAGCAGGTAAAGTGTTATCATTGTCACCTGCCTTGCAAAGGACAACTCTATGTCTCAACCCTGGTCCACAGCTTGGCGTGCACTGCAGAGAGAAAAAACCATAGTTTTCCTTTTCTCTTTTTCACCCCCTGCCTTACCTCATACTCATTTTTACATTGTCACTTTGCTACTTATCACGTACAAACTAAGGATCCAGACCTCTACTGCCAGGTCCCCGCAGTATCCTAAATACTGTATTAGCAAGGAAGGTCACTCCCCTCACTTGTATAGAGTTACAATTTAATATGGGCAGCCCTTACTGTAATATTTACATACGTGCCCACTTCTTTTACCTGACACGTCCCGCCCAGCAGAATTCTTACCAGGATCCTGATCCAACCAATCCTAGGACAAGAAAATGCCCCCTTGTAGTAAGTTTAGATTTGGTCCTGATTTCTTAATTGAAGTGTGTGCACACACTTTTCAATGTATTCTGAAGCTCATGTGTGAGTACACCTGTAAAGGTATCAACACTTGTGTCATTTGCTACTATAGTCTTTGCTATTGCCTCTGTACGGCGCTGCGGATACTGTGTGGCACCTTATAAATATATATGTTATTAATAATAATAATAATAATAATAATAATAATAATAATAGTGATTTCACAGTTCACCAGTTCTCTTTTTATATGCTTTTCATGTGTGTAGTGGTACAATTTTGTGAACAGGAGAAATGTGTAACCCATAGGGAGGGGTGCACTGAATTAGAATGTTAACCTTTTATTCCTAATATTAAATTAGATATAATTCTTCACATATCTTGTTTATCTTGCAGTGGCCCCAGTGATAAAATCCTTGCTGGATCCAGCCTTCTGTATGGACCTACCATTTGAGGACCCTACCTTAAAACTTCTATACTTAGCAGTGGGGATTAGCATGCTCTCACAGACTCTACGCTACAATCCTCCCCCCCACCATATAGCAGAAGAGCCACATCCCGCCAGGCCATCATAAATAGTCCGAAGATGGATCTGGTTCACGCCTGTGCTTTAAAGAGTCTGGATTCGGTCCAGTGATCTGAGGCATCTGTCATTTTAGTTGGCTCAGGTTTGCCACATACATATGAATAAAACTGATAATCAATAAATACCAAGTTAAATCCAAAGTTATCTACACAAAAGCAAGCTCATGCAAGTTAGATCTCACAGCAGAACGTGCTGATGGTTTTATAGAGATTAGCATCCATTAGTATTTTTGTGACAATCAAAAGAAATATCTTTAACATATCTACTTTAAGCACAGTGAATTACCTCAGACCAGTCCAGTGCTACCCATTCTGGTGGGCATACTTTGGTGTTGCAGGGCTCCAGCATGGCAAGACGAGGTGGTGTACAGTAACTGTCATCCAGAGATTTATTCAATCCTGTTGATACTTTACGCTGGCAGATAACACTGCGTGATCGCACACCGGAGTTACAGCTCCGACTGCATTCGGACCATGGCCCTACTGCCCATCTATTATAGAGACAATTTTCAGAACACATGGAAAACGATAACATAGTAATATTTCATTATTGCTTGTAAGTAAAAAGGTTTGAGCAACCACTGTAATGTTGGGTCCGCAGAAGCTATTTTAGGACTCCTCTAGCTTATAGTATACTAGTAAACTATAGTGTTAGGACCACTAAAGCAGTAAAATCCTGAAAGTGGCAGGTGGCTTATCACATGTTTGCAAATGTGTTTAACTAATATTTCTGCATTCTATTTTATAGACTGGCAGGTGAGCTACTGATAATAAACAGTGTAAAAGACATACAAGCACTAGATTTTCTCCATAGTATCATCACTAGAACAAACAAAAAAAAAAACCTGTAGCAGGATTTAGGAAAATTTGCATTACCTAATAAACAGGACTTCCTGTGGGGGAAACACAGCCTGTATTAAGAGTTAGCAATACCCAATAACAATGGGCCGTATTCAGAGATCCGTTACTAACTAAAGTTCCGTGCGTATTTTTAGGATCGGATTGATTTTGCATCAACTGCGCATGCGTAGTAATAGTCTACGTTGAAGTTAAGGTTGGAAATGGCTAAGGGACGGACTTGTGAATCGGGCGGAGACAAATGCGACCCTAAGTGCGGCGGAAATATATGGACCGAAGGATTTGCATAGAAATGGGGGGCATTGAGATGAGGAAAAGTGGGCGCGCTTACAGAGTTAGGGCTGCATATATCCGCAACTAAGACACATAAGGCCGGAAGTTACTGCGGCCAGATAGGGCAAGTCAATGCTGGTCTAAGTTTAGGTCCAGCCTAAAGCGAGGGGAGTGACTGTTTTTTCTGGTGGGTGTAACCTGCTCCGACCTGCCACTTAGATGCGTATATTTGCGGCCCGATCACCGACGGAAGTCTCAATATGGTCCAACATCTTCAAAACAATGCTAGTGATGTCCGAGATGATCACCAAGGAACGGTGAAGAAAAAGTTTGCATGTAAAAGGGATTGACTCCCCTCTATCGTGTGGACTTTAGGGCAGATACGCTGCCATAAGGCAGCTTAAACGCTAATGACTGCAGCCATACGACTGCTGATCCACTTGGGAGTGGTAAACCAGGCCCACACAGTATAATCTTCCACCCCGCCGTCCTGTTGTACGGATATCTTATCGTACAGAACTGAGTTAAGTAGGTTGTCCTGCGCAAATCTGGATCTGGTCCCAAGGGAGCAAACCAACAAAATCAATAAAAAGTAAAAAATCTATTAAAAAAAAAAATAATAATTCATTGGGTGAACTCAAACAAGTAATATAACAAATATATTAACAGATACATGAATAATCTGGTACAAGATATACTATATAAACATATTGCTAACAGTGATGTATTACAAGTGTTACAAGTCTGATATTACTAAAGGGCATAAGCCATTGTTTGTTTGCATTAGTGGGGGATAGTTAATTAACAGGCTCTGATCACATGACTCATTGGGCTGCAAGCCTCTAGGCTGTTAGCTCTTAGGCATTGTAATATATGGCATTTGTAATAAGTGCATTTTAAAAAGTGTAATGAAAGAGATATACAAGAGGTGACTTAAGGAGAACATTTTATCAATAAACACCAACCAAGCACAACAACAATTCCAGTGCTATGAGTTTAAAGACTTTGAACGTTTCAGGAAACATTGTGGACACACCCTGGTAAACTCATTGGGCCTGATTTAGACCTACGCTCCGGTGCGTTTTTCCGACGGGCGTAAGCGTAAAAACGTCCATTTGTACTTACTGCGCATGCGTGGGGCAGATGTTATGCTCATGTTACGCTACGAAATTCGGAGCATATGGGCCTTGATCATAATACCTTCGTAAATACGGTCATGGTGGCGTTCCTGCCATACGAAATTCGTAAATACGCACCGAGGGTGGGGCGAAGAATTTAAATCGTAGAGTATGGGCGTGCTAAGTGTTGTAACTACGCATTGAGCTTACAGACGCCTGCGGTTACGATCAGAAAAGTTAGGGTTTGCTCGGCGTAAGAAGGCAAAGCTAAGTACGACCAAGGGGAGTGTCTAGGTGGAGTGCATCGTAGGTACGCTGGCGTAAATACGCTACGCACAAGCGTTTCATGAGCTTAGGTCTGGATCAGGCCCTTTGTAACCCATTCTGCTAAATATTGCTTTTCATTATGTACACTACTTATTCCTCTTTAATCCTGTTAGTGGATCTACTACATCAATGAACTTCTATTTAATAATGAATATAATGTGTACCATCATATACTATTCCAGTCAGCATTTCTTTCCACATCACAGCATCCCTTATTCCCCCTTATTCACATCCCTCCACCTATATTGGCTCTGCTTTACTCTACAATCCACTCATTAACATACATGAACTCTCTTCCTACCTTAAATGTTTATCAATAACATCCAACCTAATGTCGCCACAATATAACTGCTCCTAGATCACACAATCATCTTCTATATCTTTCTCTTCTACTGTTAGCTGGTGATATAGCTCCAAATCCTGGCCTTCCTCATCTCTCATACAAATCTTTCACATTCAGGACATTCTAGAAACTCAGCAAACACATCACCTGTTTCCCATCACTTCCAAAATACCTCCAATGTGCCCTATGGAATGCACACTCTGTCTGCAACAAACTAACCTCCATTCTTCCTCTCCAACAACTTCAACCTTCTTGCATTAACTGAAACATGGCTCACTGACTCAGACATTGCCTCACCTGCTGCACTTTCATAAGGCGGATTCCATTCTACTCAAGCCTCCAGGCCTGGAGACAGACAGGGAGGTGGGGTTGGACTACATCTTTCCCCAGATTGTACATTCACAGTTCTACCCAATGTCCCTTCATTTACTTTTACATCTTTTGATGTACATACTGTTTGCATTTTCTATCTTGTGTGCGTCTGTGATTTATGCATCCTACCAACAAATTACACTTCTCTGCACGGTTCCTTACTTCTTATCTTCTGACATACCTACTATTATTCAAGGTAATTTTAATATCCCCTTTAACAATCCTTCATCTACTGATTCCTCTAAGCTTTTTTCTCTAACCTTATCTCTTGGCTTCTCCCAGTGGAGTCATTCTTCTACTCCTAAGGATGGCAATTACATTGATCTTGTATTCTCTAAACCAGGGGTTCTCAACTTTGACCTCAAGTACCACTAACGGTCCAAGTTTTTTAAGTCTCCTTGCTGGAGGTGTGCTCATAACTGACAGTTACATTTTGAAAGCTCCACAATTTTTGCAGGGAGACCTACAAAACATGGACCGTTAGTGGTACTTCAGGACAGGGTTGAGAACCCCTGCTCTAAACTATACTCAGTCTTTGATCTTACCGACTCTCCTCACCCTCTCTCAGACCATCACCTAATTACCTGCAAATTTTCCTTTACCAGCTCTACTCCTTTGCTGTCTAATTCTACAAGACCTTCTCAGACCCATAGAAATCTTAATGCCACTAATATTAATCAGCTTTCTCAATCTTCAGTTCCTAACTTCCACTCTCCTGATATGGCCATATGAAACCCTAGCAGCTGCCCTTGATGAAGTTGCTCCAGCTACCCCTCATACACCACAACGATCTCAACGTCAGCCATGGCACGGTGAGTAAACATAAAACCTTAGAAAACTATCCCGCAAAGCAGAGCTGGCGTGTATCTCTTGCTCCCCAACACTTATAACATTTATTGAAATGCTCTGGACAATGCCAAACAATACTACTTTCAATCTCTCATTTCTACTCAAGCTTCTAACCCCAAATGCCGCTTTTGCACATTTAACTCCCTGCTGAGGCCTAAAATCCACTTGCTTCCATCTGTGCCCAAGATCTTTCATTGTACTTTAAGGAGAAGATTGACAAAATCATACAGGAATTGTTATCCTCCATCTCCTTATTTACTAACATAGGGCCTGATCCAGAGCTACTCTGTGCCATGGCTTGTATTTACGGCCAGCGTAGCTCTAATGCACTCTCCCTGTGGCCGGCGTAATTACACACTGTTACGCCGGCTGAAGGCTACCCTAACTGGTCACATGTTCGTAACTCCCTAACCCTGCCCCTTAATCCTAATTTTAATGTCTCACTCTCTCAGATCTCTACAGAACATACAGCTCTCCTCTACACTAATAAAATTCTCTGATTCCCGGTTACAAGACTTCTCCCGAGCTGCACCCACTCTCTGGAATAACTTTCCTTGCCCAATAAAACTATCCTCTACTCTCCAAACTTTCAAGCGCTCCCTTAATACTTACCTATTCAGACAAGCTTACTAAATTCCTCAACCCATTTCTTAGCATTTGTCTACCCTAGTTACAACTAGCTTGTTGTTCAGTTTCCTTTCTGCTACATGATTAACACAAATTTTAATACTTTCTCTTTCCATGCTAAAATTATCCTAAGTTTTGCTGCTGCACTGCTGTGTGACTGGATCATACACAGCACTGAGCACTTTTACCATACAACCTGGCTGGTCCATTTGTATGATACAGTATATATAGCACTAGCCCTTATGTATCAATCTCCTTATTCAGAGAACCGTTGGTGATCGGGCTGCAAATATACGCAACTAAGTGGCAGGTCGGTGTAGGTTACACCCATTAGAAAAAACAGTCACTCCCCTCACAACCCCCGGCCGGACCTAAACTTCCACCTGCATTGACTTGCCTTATCTGGCCACACTCACTTCCGGCCTTATGTGTATTAGTTGCGTATAATACCGGCCCTAACTCTGTAAGCACGCCCACTTTCCCTCATCTCAATGCCTCCCCCCACTAATTTCTATGCAAATCCTTAGGTCCGTATATTTCCGCTGCACTTAGGGTCGCATTAGTCTCTGCCCGATTCACAAGTCCGTCCCTTAGCCATTTCTGACCTTAACTTCAACGTAGATGGCGTATCACAATTACTACGCATGCGCAGTTGATGCAAAATCGATCCGATCCTAAAAATACGCACAGAACTTTAGTTAAAACTGGATCTCTGAATGCGGCCCCTTATGTTTAAGTATTTTAATTTACACTGGCTTTTGGATGTATTTGTTGTTGGTTTACACATATAGTTTTTCTTTAGGACACAGCAGTGCACTAATCAATTAATTAGTCTCTAAAAAAGTCCTCTGAAAAAGTTAATATTTGCCAGATTTGATGGCTTTATCAATCTAAATTCTACTATTGATTTTGTGTTCAAAACCATCAACTGACTATAACTTATACTGTACGAATCATAAAGCCCACTGAAAGGGGATTGCTGATTCAGCCAGTGTCTGCAGTAGGAGTCTTGAATGCCACGCTATGGACGGTCTCAGAGCCTGCTTTGTTTCAGGAGGTGCAGTGGTTTTCTGCAGTCAAAGCCTGTGAGGGGTGAACTGTGTTCCGGATTGCAGGAGTGATGAAATATTTCATTTATATAAGTTTATATAAATATATATATGTTACCATCTAAATTTGCTGGCATGTAGTCTTCGCTAGCAGAAATGTACGGAAAGTGTTTAAATCCGCACGAGAGTAAGAAGTGAACTCCCCCTGTCACTCCCCACTCACGTTCTTAAGAAGTGTGACTTACGCTGCCATAAGGCAGCCTTAATTCACACGTGCGGTTCAGTGGTCCGTCCAAACGTAACAGCTGCTTCTCCAGTCCATAGAGCCCACTTATGCATTTTATGTGCTCTCATAAGTGTGCTCTCGTACGGACCTGTGGATCCAGTCCTGAATGTGCAACACCATATAATTAGGATACCATATGACTGAATTGGGCTGGATCAACCTTTGAATGAACATCATTTTTAAATTGTGCAGTTTAGGCCTTTTACAGTTCATTTTTTTGCTAGCAGACATGTCCTCTGGTGTGGTTAACATCTGCAGCTTATTGTTGGAAGCAGTTACACTGAATGTGTAACACCAAATAATTGGAATACCATCTAAATTAGGCTAGATGGCTTGAATTAATATAATTTTTTAAAATAAATATTTGTGCAGTATGTGAATGGACATTGAGACCTTTCTTGGTAATACAGCATTAGTAAGTTTTATCAGTAGAAGTGCATTTGACATAAATTCTACTGTTTTTGAACTGGACACATCTGGAAACAAATCTTACAATATTTGCAAGTGTTGTTTTTACATCATTGCATTCTACATGTTATTTAAGGGTTCCCTAAAAATTGCTAAAAAGGGTCTTCTCTATAAAACTTACCCTTTGTCTCTTCTATACACTGACCTTTTTCAGTTGAACTGTATTGCGTTTATAACTGGCTATTACAGTAGGCAAAATTTGTGAATTTTAATACACACCTCTATGGGGAGCATATCAAAATCTGCAATATAAATTTGCGCAATTAGCATCGCGACAAAAATAACGTGGCCTTATATCTGTTATCTTTTGACTTAATAATAAATAAACAAAGCCCATCCCTTTGACTCCCAGTGTGAATAAGATGTATCCAACATGGACTCCGCAATAAATGACACAAAACCCAATTTAAAGCACCCATTTATCACTTAAGGAGTAAGGCAACACATACCGAATTCCCACTACTACCCTCTTCTGCCACACAAAACACCAGCAATAGTCATACTTCTGAAGAAAGAGTGGTAACTCCAGAGACAGCATGTGTACCCCCTAGCATCTCTTGCAGTAACCCCTGGATCAATGGCGAACAACCAAAGGAAAGACAAGTGCATACACCACAAGAGGAGCGGATGAGACAATGGCTTCCAGTATCCCTCTCAGAGATCCATCTTGGGGAGCCACCCTCAGTTGTCAACTACTTACCCTAATACAGCTACCTGCTAGCAATAGCAAGGCTGTCTCTATTTTAATTGGTCAACAATAGCAGTGTAATGAACTCTTATTACAGGCCCAAATTTGGACTTTCTTTGACATTATACACCTCTACTATTGGGACTTTCAGGGCTTGACCCTCTGTAGTGGTCACTGGACAACCAACCTCTTATATGTTTTGTTTCTCTTTGGTTTATGATTTTAGTGCTTAAGTTATGTTTTTCTATGGCTACAAAAACTCACAAATTTGTAAATATTATAGTTCAACACACTCAGACACCCCTAACAAGGTGAGAGTGTTGGGAAAAGGGGAATGTGTTAGACTATATTAAAGCTGTTCAACCCCAATTTAATATATGGGATACATTTAAAATAGGGTCAAAGAATAGGCAAAATGTGAAAATGGGCCTGATCCAGACCTACGCATGAGAGCGGAGCGTATTATCGCTCCAGCGTAAAAACTTTCACTCCGACGACACTCCCCTTACTTTTACCTCCGTACGCCGGCTGAATCCTACCTTAACTTTTCCCGGCGTCGGTACGAATTTTCGTAGCGATGCGCTGATCGTACCGGACTAAGCACGCCCATACTGTACAATTTAAATGGCTCCCCCCGCCTACATTTCCTAACTCCAGCGTCCGTACTAACTTCGTAATATAAACACGTCCCGTCGTCTGAAAAAACGCAAAGAATACGGACGCCTGAATCGCCGCTACGAAAAGGTCTTTGGAACGACCGGAAGTTGTCACTCTGCACATGCGAAGTGCGTTTTTTCTGCCGAATTTACGCTTACGACCAGCGTACGATCGCTTGCGAGCGTAGGTCTGGGTCAGGCCCGATGACACTAGGCTTTTGCAGGAAACACACCATACTGACACAGAACACAAGCAGATATCCATGCTCAGTTACAAAGAATTAGCCTACACCTCTTATTCTTACAGTGACTGAGAAGTAATAATTCAGTCACACCATACTCGTCTATAGCAAGAAAAATGGTATAAGAACCAGACTGCTCTCGTAAAATCCTTTGATGCAGCCACTAAAGTGTACTGTGTTGTGTGTCTCCCTAAAAAGCACAAATAAAATATCTAAATGCAAGTTAACAGTACTGATTCAGCGCTCTACGTCCATAAATGCGCTTCCAAGTATCATTGGGAAAAGGATCATCCCTACATGTCTGTCGTTAGTGTGCCTCCTTCGGGGAATAGCAATCCCCTTTAAACGTGGCTGCTTTCAGAGTACGGTCTCCCTGCTGGTCTGCGCTACTGTGTGCAAGGCAGTTGCGTTGATCCAGTGTAAATCACCATAAAGATTGTTGCGCTAGAAACGAAGAGATCTCATATTCACAACAATTGGCAGAAGTTGTTGATATATACAACGGGATGGAAGTAAAAGGCTGGATGCATACTTCACTTTTTTGGGGGGGAGGGGGAATGTGCTAGGTCTAGAAACGGCCCTGGCAGTCACTACATTCATCTGGAGAGGTTACTCCCAGTCTCCTGTTATCATTAGACGCAGAGAACACTAGCTATTAAGCCACTGGCAGTAGTACTCCAAAATGCTTCCTCCTATATTGGCATTCCCATTTGTGATGCTGAGAACAAAATTGCTTTATTTGCAGATGGCTGCTGCTAATGATCTCCAATCCAACTATCCTCAGCATTACAGAAAAACCCAGTAGTGGGCATTTCTGATGACTTGGCCAGCATGCAATGAGTCTTTTGCTGTAAAATACTAAGCCACAAATTTAAATAACCCAGCATTTAAAGCCCATCTGATTTGTAGTATTGTACCAGACAGAACATAGTTTAGATGTAAACACCGAAATCTCTCAATTCTTGGTAGGAATACTATAGTAAAATCAGTTCTGTGCCTAAAATTGTCCTATACTAATATACAAGCAAGGTGCGCTTATGGTATCACTTTATATAGGTCAATTTAATAAACACATAAATTCCAGCCAATGCAAATGCTAACAATACAGAACAGACATATTAGTAAAAAACGATAATATAAATTTAAAATGAAAACATCCAGCAAGATATCTGTATGGCTTGTAACCCCTATCATTGGATCCAGATTGTCTATGCTTACTAGCTCAAGATTAAGCAGCTGAGCAGGATAAGCACCGCTAACTGTACCATATTGTTACACTGTATCATACTTTATGTGGACAAATTATTGGAAGCTGGTATAAAGTGATTTCAAATATTCACTTGGAAATACATCAGTTCTTTGTTGGACTTGCACATTACCGTTATTTACCTATGAGTGCAGCTGCTAGCAGTTAGACTTATATGGAATTAGGGGTAACAAGATCTTGTTGTGGACAGTAACAGCATTTACAAACCTCGTGATATTACATATATTTATCTACCCGTGATTGGAATAATAAGGGGTCCCCTTACAAGCCCTACAGATATCTTGCTGGATGTTTTCATTTAAAATTTATATTATCGTTTTTTACTAATATGTCTGTTTGTTAGCATTTGCTGGAATTTATGTGTTTATTAAATTGACCTACATAAAGTGATACCATAAGCGCACCTTGCTTGCATATTTGCTGATAACACCTAGGTATTGTCTGTTTGCTGCTTTTAAAAAGGCGCCAAAGTTTTATATCCAGGGAGAATCCCAGGATATATTTCTTATCTAATTTGTCCTGTACTACTTTAATGCTTCTAATTAACACCTTACAATTAGAATCCACAGGTGTCTTAAAATGTTTCTGGAATTCCTGTGGCAAGTTATTTTTCAACACTCGTTCTCTTGATACTTGTGGCAGTGCCCAAAGGGTATAAATATACCCCAATGACAGTAAACCTGTCATTAGCGTCGGGATGTCCTGCAGGACAGTTAGCGTCGTTTCTTAAGGTTTTTTTTTTTTGCCAAGAGTCCCCCCTGGATTAAAAGCTTACAAGACTGGTCCCCCATCAGACCAGGTAAGTATTTTTATTTTTATTTTCTGGCCTTATTATGGGCATTTTTTTGGCCTTAAATTTTTTGAGGGGGCATATGTGGCAATTAATTTTATTTATGTTGGGGCATATGTGGCAATGTATTTATGTTATGTATTTTATGTATGTACGGGCATATGTGGCACTGTATTTTATTTATTTATGGGTATATGTTGCTATGTATTTTATGTATGTTGGGGCATATGTGGCTATGTATTTTATTTCTCTTCGGGCATATGTGGCACTGTATTTTATTTCTCTTCATGTGACATTGTTTTTAATGTATGGTGGGGTATATGTGGCACTTTTTTTTATGTATCTTCGGGCATATGGGGCAATGTTTTTTTATTTATGTTGGACATATGTGACATTGTTTTTAATGTATTTTGGGGCATATGTGGCATTGGTTTGTCTTAGTTAAGGGGCACTTGTGGAATGTATTGTTTATGTTTTATTTTTGTGGGGGCACGTGGAGCTTTGCTTTTTTTTTAGGGAGCGGGCACTGTATGTTTCTTTGTAAACTAAATGGGCATGTGTAGGGATTTGGGACAGGGTATGCTGCCGATAGTAGTTCTACAAGCGCTAGCATGCCTTGTCATTCATGGGCATGCTTGCGCCTGTAGTTCTACCACGGACAGTATGCCCTGTCGGCCAGGACTTTATTTATTTATTTTTTACACATAGGTTGCGGCGGCGGGGCAGCCGGGGGAAGGGTTTTTTTTTTACTTTGAAAAAAAAAAAAAAGTCGGAGCCATTAACAAGTCGGATGTGCCTCCTTGAATCCTTGAATAGCCCGTAGTCAAATGAGCATGTGCGATTCCGCATCGCACATGCTCGTAACTCTGAATCCGGTCCTTTGATAAGAATGAATTGAGAAAGATTACTAAATGTAAAATGGACAGAGCCTCCTTTATCCACAACTTTTGGATGTGTGTGTTCCCCTGTTTACCTAACACTCACTCACAAAACAATTTGCGCAATTGTATTTGGCATGCACCACAATGGTCATAAGTCTAAAAAATTTGATGTTAAAAGTAGTGTCCTAATATTGAATCAAGGGTAGGAAAATTCTAAATGGGGACATTTTATAAACAGTTTAGAACCTCCCTTGTGAATGAATTGTGATATCTTGTTTACAACTCAAAAATATACACAGTCAAACAACATAGGGGTAGATCCAGAACTACGTGTGCCGTACGTTTATTCGCGGAGCGTATTTTCGTGTGCGTAAATTCGTTACACTCCCCTCGGCACACCCCTTGCACGGACGTATTTTGTCAAGATACGCAGCCCAAACCCTACCTTAACTTTTTCAAACGTAACAGAGTACGTCCGCTAACGGACGTATTGACTACGTGAACATACGCAGCTTAGCACGCCCATACTGTACACTTTAAATACCACCCCCCGCCTCCTTC
>WWET01002716.1:99963-109964 GCA_011038615.1 Limnodynastes dumerilii | reverse complement strand
CTGTACACTTTAAATACCACCCCCGCCTCCTTCACGTATTGCAGACGTATTTTGGACTAACGTAAATTTGGCACGCCCACATGTAAGTATTTACGTGAGACATACGTGAATCACCCATAGGTTCAAAATTACGCTACGTGAATGTGCGTATTTTCTATGGTGCGCATGTGCAGTGCGTTCAAATCTGCGAATTTACGTCTCCGCCACGTGTAAAATCGCGGGGAAGCGTAGTTCTGGATCAGGCCCATAATTAGTATTTTTTCTAAAATGACTGGTACTTATATGTATATGTATATATATATATATATATATATATATATATACTCACTAGTGCAGCTGATGCAGGACATGGACGAGAGGGGAACTAGATTATAATTATAATGCTAATTATAAATATGATGATATATAAATATCATATATTATATCATAATAAAAAATAATAATATAAATAATTCAATAAAAATAGGAAGCAGCATTCATTTTTAAGTGAACTTGTGCAAAACCTTTGTTTTTAAATTCTCAAATCACAAATGAAACAACCTCTTAATACAAACTGGACCAGTGTCATTCAGCTGTACAAAACTAATTGAAAAATTAGACTATATTGTAATCACTTACTCAGGGGCGCAAGGCTCTGTATTACATGGTCTCTTCTTATCCTGAATCTTGTGTCGGCCATCACACATTTCATCAGAGACAATAGACCCATCTGACAACTGCTTACACACAACCTGCTGCGACTGAACCCCTGCAGAGAATAAGTAGTTGTGAACCTGTTGGCCCTCTATCACTTCTTTTCCAGTACAAATCAGTTGTTTTGCTTACCCCCAGCACATAAGGCAGAGCACTTGGTCCAGGGTGTGAGATGCCAAGTGTACCCACCCTGTGTGTCTCTGCTAATAGGTGCATTAAACTTGTAGCGGATGCCAGAAAGCTCCTCTCTCACCATAACCTGTAAGGGGAAAATATATCAAATTATATTGAGAGAGTAAGGGAGACAGTGGGTATGTGAGGAAATTCAGACAATGGGCCATATGCAGACTACCACACTTATAACATATATGTCCGGTGTTTCGCGATTTTTACTACTGCGCATGCGTAGTAAATTTTGTATGTAATCTACGTATCTTTTCCCTACGTCGATTGCGTATATGCGGTCTTTAAGACGGCATATACACTATCTATGTAAGGAAAAGATACGTAGATTACGTACAAAATTTACTACACATGCGCAGTAGTAAAAATCGCTACACAGCGGACGTATATATTATACGTCCGGTATTCTGCATAAGGCCCAAATATGCCTGTAAGGATCTGAGGATTGTTTATGGAGTCCTATAAATGCATAGCTTAAATGTGCTTGTGTAGGTTATTCACAAACATATCAAGATGAAAAACATACAGTGCATCCGGAAAGTATTCACAGCGCTTCGCTTTTTCCACATTTTGTTATGTTACAACCTTATTCCAAAATGGAATAAAATAATTTTTTCCCTCAAAATTCTACAAACTATACTCCATAATGACAACATGAAAAATTTTTTGAGAGATTTTTGCAAATTTATTAAAAATCAAAAACGAAGAAATCACATGTACATAAGTATTCACAGCCTTTGCCATGAAGCTCAATATTGAGCTCTGGTGCATCCTGTTTCCACTGATCATCCTACAGCTTAATTGGAGGCCACCTGTGGTAAATTCTGATAGCAATGGGCAAGGACACACAAGGGAAATAGCCCAATCAAGGGCAGATGGCAATATTCCACGGTCTAGTCCACTTAGCCTAAAGGTAGGTTACAGAAAGCGGGTGGCCAGCCCTACTCTGAGCCCACAGACAGTCACTAGTATAGATCACTAATATAGATCCCAATTAGGCACTGACATGCAAATAAAATTTGATCCGAATAAGCACAGTGATGGGACAAACGGACTGCTTCAGCGAGCAGTAATATATAGTCCGTTTAATTAAAATCCTTAATTCTGAATTCCTTATTTCCGTTTGAATTGGTAAATGTTTTGCTGTTTTTGTCTACATATTTACACATTATACAGTGTGAGCATTTAAATGACCCAACACATTTTCTCCCCCACGGATCATTGTGTAAATATGTAGACAAAAACAGCAAAACATTTACCAATTCAAATGGAAAGGAATTCAGAATTAAGAATTTTATGAATTGCTCCACCACCTCAGTAATATACTTATTAGAATGCCCGTGTAATAAGAAATATGTAGGCAAAACTAAGCGTAATATTAGACTGAGAATTCCGGAACACGTAAGAAATATTAAGAATAAGGTGATAAGTCATTCAGTTTCTGAGCATTTCTTTTATCATCATAACACTGACCCAACAGGCTTAACTTTCAAAATGATAGAACACGTGTCGTTAGGGGTTAGAGGAGGAGATCTCCCAAAGAAGCTATCTCAGAGAGAGATGAAATGGATATATGAACTAAACACATTAGTCCCAATAGTTTTAAATGAAAATGACAAAATAGCTCCATTCTTATAATCACATTTGTAGTATTGGATGACAGGATCCGTATAGACTTGTGTCTTATTCTTCCGGTTTTCATTATATTTCATTTATGGTCTATACTATTTCCTAGTATTCTCTATTTTTTATCTATTTTTATTTAGTTTATATTTTTACCCTCATATACGGTTGCTCTTATATATAGTTATTTATTTATACTGCATTTTATATTTATCACTAGTTGTGTTATATCTATTGCTATTATATTTATTTATTTATTTATACTGCACTTTATATTTATTACTACTTATGTTATTTAACACTGGATTTAAATTAATTTATTCACCTAATTGTAGCTGGTTCTTATTTCCCATTTATTGGGTTTTAAACTGTATTAGTTTTAATTTATTTTATTGATAGTAATCATTCAATTATATTTAGTTGTCAGATTTAAATATTTTAAGCTAATGTGCCCCGTTTTTAATATTTTTAATATCCTTAATATGAATGTGCCCAGTCTGTATGTATATGTGTATGTATTGAATGTATAGTTTGCTGCCTATAGCTGAGTAAATGAACCCATAGTTTGCCACATATGTCTGGGTGAATAAATGTAACCAGTGCTGCTTCAGGCTGGGTATAACGGTGATCATAGCGCAAGTTAGCAAGCGCTAAATCAGCTGTTCTGATGGACATAAGCAGCTGGGGCGCACTGCGCATGCGCCATACTCTGATCCCCATTCTGTGATTTACAGAACGCTGCATGTGGAAGGGTTGAGTTCCCTGACCACAAAAACTAAGTTACCACTATACAGTAAAGAAAAAAAAAACGATGTAATAGCTCTGCTATTCGCCCTTGGAAATAAAAAATATAAAAGAATTTACTTCTGCCCTAATTAAAGATGGCGACTGGGGAGTTTTTTCCCAGTCTGTCACTGCGCATGCACATTTCTTAAAGGAAAGGGCGCCTTTTTAGGTATTTTAACTGTCATAAGTTTGTTATGCTCCTTGATGCTTGGCTAATATTCTCCCTGATGAAGTCCCCTGGTAAATCCTGGAAAAAACGTGTTAGAGAGCTGTTTTTTGCCTGAGCTGGGTGTTCTCTCCTGAGATTATTACTCAGATAAGCCTGTTTTTACTTATTATATGTACGCAGATTTTGTATAAATTTTATTGGTAATAAATTTTGTGTTAAAAATACTACACTATATTGCTTTTTATGTTTTTATCTCCCACTTGCCATGCAGGATGAGCTTCCTGCTACATAAAGATTCCAGAACCACGGGAAAAGATACCATTACGGGCATTCTTATATCGGACGTCTGGTACGCATATATCTTATCTCTTGCTCACTTTATATGAAGCACATGCACTTTATACACATATGAATTGTAGCACTATTGGCACCCCCTGTTTTATCTTCACCTTTTTATCTACTTATTTCCGGGGGAACTACCGGACACCCTACGGGGAAGACAGCCACTGATCAATCAGGACTTTATCATTTCGCTTTGTCACAGATTTTTATATCATTGTATTTAATTGTATAATTTGTATATTTGTATTTGGGTTTATAGCGCTATTATTTGTTCACTTTTTTACTATAATTTCTCATGTGTTAATAAATTTATTTAGTTTTATACCAGTGTTGGTTATTCATCCATCACAACCTTTATTATTAATTTTTCATCTCAAAGCTTCTGCGCTGTATGCTCTTTTTTCACTTTTAATTTTTGAAGGCGAGTTCCTGCTATCTACAGCTGTGCTGCTTTTGTATAGTGGTAGCGCCGTCTCTTTCTTCTACTAAATTCTGTTGATGGACATGATTTGGAAAGGCAAACACCTGTCTATATAAGGTCCCACACTTGACAGTGCATGTCAGAGCACAAACCAAGCATGAAGTCAAAGGAATTGTCTGTAGACCTCCGAGACAGGATTGTCTCGAGGCACAAATCTGAGGAAGGGTACAAAAAAATACCTGCTGCTTTGATGGTCCCAATAAGCACAGTGGCCTCCATCATCTGTAAATGGAAGAAGTTCGGAACAACCAGGACTCTTCCTAGGGCTGGTCAGCCATCTAAACTGAGCGATCGGGGGAGAAGGGCCCTAGTTAGGAAGGTGATCAAGAACCCGATGGTGACTCTGTCAGAGCTACAGCATTCCTATGTGGAGAGAGGAGAACCTTCCAGAAGGACAACCATCTCTGCAGCAATCCACCAATCAGGCCCCGCTCATCACCAGGCCAATACCATCCCTACAGTGAAGCATGGTGGTGGCAGCATCATGCTGTGGGGATGTTTTTCAGCAGCAGGAACTGGGAGGCTAGTCAGGATAAAGGGAAAGATGAATGCAGCAATGTACAGAGACATCCTGGATGAAAACCTGCTCCAGAGTGCTCTTGACCTCAGACTGGGACGACGGTTCATCTTTCAGCAGAACAACGACCCTAAGCACACAGCCAAGTATCAAAGGAGTGGCAGTGAATGTCCTTGAGTGGCCCAGCCAGAACCAAGATTTGAATCCGATTGAACATCTCTGGAGAGATCTGAAAATATCTGTGCACCGACGCTTCCCATCCAACCTGATGGAGCTTGATAGGTGCTGCAAAGAAGAATGGGCGAAACTGCCCAAAGATAGGTGTGCCATCTTGTGGCTTCATATTCAAAAAGACTTCAAGCTGTAATTGCTGCCAAAGGTGCATCAACAAAGTATTGAGCAAAGGCTGTGAATACTTGGTTATTTGATCTTTAATAAATTTGTAAAAATCTCCCAAAAACTTTTTCACATTGTCATTATGGGGTATTGTTTGTAGAATTTTGAGGGAAAAAAATTATTTTATTCCATTTTGGAATAAGGTTGTAACATAACAAAATGTGGAAAAAGCGAAGCGCTGTGAATACTTTCCGGATGCACTGTATGTTTTTCATCTTGATATGTTTGTGAATAACCTACACAAGCACATTTAAGCTATGCATGTATAGGACTCCATAAACAATCCTCAGATCCTTGCAGGCATATTTGGGCCTTATGCAGACTACCGACTCTAACATAACAAAATGTGGAAAAAGTGAATCGCTTTGAATAGTTTCCGGATGCACAGTAAATGAAGGAATATAAAAAGGTGCTAAATTTCATCACTTTTGGACCAATGTAAATGATGAAAACTTACCATAACAACTATTGTTGCATTAGTAGGTCCTAAAGCCTCTAGTGACTCGGGCTCATCCTGTGGCCTTCTGTAGTGAAATGTTGTGCCACCGCCATCAAATCTTTTAGGCGAGTCTGGGGGAAGCTTGCCATTAATGAAGAATTCACTTCCCACCTCTGCCTTTAGGGCTAGGGGGAAAAAAATCTCAATAGTTTTTTTTTTGTTTATATTTCATGTATATATTTCATGATGCATTTCAATTCATGCTCATTTAACTTTTACTTAATTAACTGCATTCCCTTGATTTAGAATAGTGACAAGAATACTTACAAATGGTGTAGAATGTACTATGGTAAATATGATCTATTTTAAATACATTGCTGTATATGTGCTTTCCCATCTAAGATCATATCTTTGTAAAAACCTTATTGAGGCCACTGCCTTCAAGCAGCTGCTGCCCTTTACTGTATGCACATCCTGATTTGTATTAGGATCCAACAGAGGCTTTATCATTGATGAGTCTCTAGAGCAAGTATAGGCAACATTCCGCAATTCACTCTGCAACATAAAATCCCATCATGCTTTGCTAGGTATCGGGTATCTGTTGGTGCATCCAGGGAGTTGTAGTTTCACAACACCTGGAGTGCCTTCAGGGCCGATGCTAGGGTGTTCTGCGCTCCCCTGCGAACTTTAATTTTGCGCCCTTCTGTTTAACAATTTGACACCAGTGACCATCCTAGATTATAGTAAACGTCATCATACAACACAATTGTAACCACAATAAAACAACGCAAATCATAGTCACCACTATACAATAGTGTCCTAGGGCCTGATCCAGAGCTACAATGTTACACTGAGCGCTGTAGCTCCGAGCGAC
The DNA here is from genome assembly GCA_011038615.1 of Limnodynastes dumerilii. Taxonomy (NCBI): domain Eukaryota; kingdom Metazoa; phylum Chordata; class Amphibia; order Anura; family Limnodynastidae; genus Limnodynastes; species Limnodynastes dumerilii. Next base: position 103,461 of record WWET01002716.1, on the reverse strand, counting down.
GGCGGGCATTACTCAGGATCAGGCCCCTAGTCTCCGCTATACATAGATATATATCCTCCATCCTGTCTCTCCAGCACCCAGTATTCCCATCATGTGTATCCAGTACCCAGCATCCGCCATCATGTCTCTCCAGCTCCCCAGTATCCCCATCATGTGTATCCAGCACCCAGTATCCCCATCATGTCTCTCTAGCACCCAGTATCTCCCATCATGTGTATCCAGCACCCAGTATCCCCCATCATGTCTCTCCAGCATCCAGTATCCCCAGCATGTCTGTCCAGCACCTATTATCCCCCATCATGTCTGTCCAGTACACAGCATTCCCATTTTAAGCCATATTACTGACCTTTTAAGTCTGTGGCGGGCTCTGCTTTGAATGACGCTGAGATGACCTCAGGTCACTCCAGCGTCATTCAGTGAGGGGGAGGCACTGTGCACTCTGCCTCTGCCTGTCACACAGGCAGAGCAGAGGTGCATAGATGCCACTGTGAAGAGCTCGTCCTGTCGGCCCTGAGTGCCTTTGCATGCTCTAGAGTCTCATTCTGAGGGGTGCAAGCAGATAAGGTTTCCTTTCCCTGATGGTTAAATTGTTTCAATTAGGGATGGTTTTGGATCAGTATTAACTTTGTGTTTTAGTTTTGGTTTTGGCAAAACTGCCCTCGTGTTTTGGTTTTGGATCTGTATTTTTGTTGCAATATTTGCTACAAAATGCTAAAATCACATAATTTGTCTCTTTTTTTGTTGCTATATTATAGCTTAATAACAATCATTTCCAGTAATTTCCAGTCGATTTTGACCACTTCGCACAATTTGAATAGAATAGAAAAAAATAGCTTTTTTCAGCAAGTGACAATAGAGTTTAGTAGTACACATTGCGAGACCATGACTTTTTTCAACAACACAGTAAGATATACACACTAGAACAGTGTACAATTTGAATAAAATAGGAAAAAATAGCCTTTTTATCAGCAAATAACAACACAGTACAGTGATTAGTGATTTTTTGTGACCAGCGCAGTCAAATACACAAACTACAAAAAGTAACGCTATTTGAATAAAAAAAAGCTTCTTCTATCATCAAATAAAAATGAGTACTCGCTTGGGCCCATTACCAGAGCCTTCAGAAGGTAAATGCAGGACAGGTTACTGCAGAGGAGGACAATGGAAGTGCCCCCCCCCCCTCCGGGCTAGTGCTTGGAGCTCAGCGCTTCCATTGCCTCCGGTACTTCCGCTACTGCTGTGTACCCTATTTCCAGTCTGCTAATTCTGATTTGCTTATTTCTTTTCTCCTCCCATCTTGTATTGTTGACTTCTTCTGGTTCCCCATTTTATTTCCATACACGCTACACAATGGGTGTTGATCACCGCTGAGAACGGCCCTATTGTAAAAGGGCTGTTCTAACCCAGTCAGTTCCTAACTGGCTGGGAAATCGATTGCTTTTGCCTTGAAAGGTAACTAAAAAAATCTAACCCCAACCCTTTCGCTTATCCTTACCCTAATCCTCCCCTTCCATGACCCTAACCCTTCACCTTCCCCGCAGCCTAACTCTAAGTCTCACCTCCCCAGAGCCTAACCCTAAGTCTCCCCTCCCCGCAGTCTAACCCTAAGTCACTCTTCCACACAGCCTGACAGTAACCCTCCCTTTCACACAGTGTAACTTTAAGTCTCCCTCCCCCGCAGCCAGACGCTAACCCTTCCTTCCCGGTAGCCTGATCCTAACCCTCTCCTTTCATGGTCCTAACCCTAACCCTCCCATCCCCAGAGCCTAACCTTAACCCTCCCCCTAACCCTAAAAGTCCCAGGAAAGGTTACTCAAATCTCCGGTGGTGTCTGCGGTGGGTCTGTGGTGGGCGGTGGGTCCGGCAGGCAGCACTTCCGAAAATGAATTTGTGAGTATTCCGATCGGGATACTCACTAATTCAGAAAATAAAAATTGAAAATGGCTGCCTATTCGTAATAGAGATAGCCGAAAAATAACTTTTGGATGTCTCTACTTCTAAAAGTCATCCCTCGTGCCGGGGACTCCCACCACTACACAATACTTACCTGGCACTGTATCCTACTCCCCTGAGTTTCTGTTGTTATATTATTTCTCTTTCTAAAACCTACAGTAAGTTCCTACTATAAAGAGTATAAGTCCTGGGGGACCTGGGGGACCTAAATGTCCTACTGAAAAGATGTCTTACAACAGCTGTTTAAAATGGACTACAGGCTTAAGTGTTTTCTTGTTAAATGAATATTTATATGGATTATTATCTATTCTGCTTTACTCCATAGATAGGGGTTTAAAGGTAATGCTGCTAAAGGCCTTAATGTGTAAATAACAATAATTTTGCTCACCCAAGTAGTTTTGCGACACATTGAGCTGACGAATATCAATGTGGACAGAGCCTTTTGGTATCCAGACTACCTCCTCATATCCTTGAGAAATGGGGGAGGAAGAAAGGGGGAATAAGCTGTAAGAGAGATGTTGGACATAACACTCAATCATATAAGCGCAACACCACATTCACACTGAATCTGTTTCTCACACTCTTACGTATGAAAAAAACTAAATTGTATATATGTATATATATATTTGTGAATGTGCTGCCAATAAATCAATGAATATCACCAATGCACATGCAATGGACCAGCCTGTCCCAAGTCGCTTACAAAGAGAGTACATCTGTATATATGCACATATGGAATTCTTTGAAATGTTATACAGATTCACTGCAATTAATACTTATGGAACATTGCTATGGTAATTATCTTATCCCTCTGCAGTGAAGATGTAAAACCAATTTGTTTGCTGTGGACATTAAAAAAAATTTGTTAAAATGCTGTTGATTGATGATTTATGACACCATCAGAAAAATAGATGTTAGATTGCCAAATACCTTGATTTGTCCATTGCCATAATACAAATAAATTGTGCTTAGCAAAGCTGCATATTTGAGTGCATTCTCTCACCTGCTCCCTGCAGTGACTGATTGAAGATTCCCTCGATTGTCTCACATGTGTTTCCATCACCAGCACACACTCGACATTTGTCTTCCCTGGCATCAGATCCCAAGATCCGATCACAGCCCACATGCTAATGTTAAAGAAACCAAGAGAGTTCTACATGCTTTACAAAAGCAAAAACTCCACCATTGCTTGATAACATTAAAATATGTGGTAAAGAATAAAGTGTAAGCATATAGAAAATCTTCCCCTGCCCTTATATCACATACCATAAACGTATTTTATTATAGTTTGAAAGCTGAGAGCTGAAAGTTTGACCTTTGCGTAGAGAATCAGATGGTCCCATTTGCCTAATTTTATAGAACAAAATTACACAGTTCAAAGTTAAAAATGTTGCAGGTTTTTTCCAGTTCCTGTTGTAAAGGGACAAATGTCAGTTTTTTTAAGGAAGAACTCAGTGTACAGTATGTTTTTATTAGGAAGATAATGTTCCAGGGTAATACACTAAGGGAGGGGGGAGAGGGGGATATGATATAATCAGGTACAGG
>WWET01002716.1:84267-99952 GCA_011038615.1 Limnodynastes dumerilii | reverse complement strand
GATTTAAGAGAAAATTACAGGCTTCAATTTTTTTCAATTTGTGAAATTTGTAAAGGGAAACCACTGACTGAGCCTGTGCATGGAAGCTCTGGAAGGATTGGCTAGCATACTGTCCGGTCACTGTGTGTAATGTGATTGGTATCAGCGTCTGTACATATGTGAGACTGGCATAGTGTCAGGGAAGAGTGTGATATGTGTAATATGTGTAATGTACTTGGTAACCGTGACTATACATATAGAAAATTGGTATTATGTAAGCTCAAAGTTTGATTTGCATGCAGTTTGTATATATAGCACTAATAACTAATAACCCACAGTAAAGAATATAAATGGAAATAAAAAAATAATAATAAATAATAATAAAGGACCGTCTTCACACTTAAGAAAGTGCTGCTTTTTTTAGGATCGGTTAAACTGCGCAAGCTTAGTAACTTTTTTTTTTTACGCAAGCTACGTAGGATTTTGGCACGGAAATCCATTAGGCACGGACTTCAATTCCTTGCTTAGAGAGATATGTACGAAGGGGCGTGCCAGTAGGAAGTTACGAAAAATGGTTGGGGGGCGGGGAGAGATTTAAATGGCCTATTAAGGGTGCGGTTAAGAATGTACGCACCGTACTAAAGCAACTTAAGCACAAATATAAGCATGGAGAGTTAAGGTTTCCCTATAATGGTGGAAGTCTGCTAATATCTGTAAGTACGAGCAGAGGTGGATCTAGTGAGTTGGGGCCCCAGGTGCAAAAAATATGCTTTGTCCCTGATGATATCCGAGGTAACCCGGTGGGGAGCTTCGGCGGTGCGGTGATGATGGCTGTGGGCCCTTGTATCAGCACGAGCCCCCGGTGCCGCTGCACCTGTTGCACCACTGGTAGTTCTGCCCCTGAGTACGAGGGGTGTGTCATGGGTGTTGCCTTGCCACTTAGGCGTGTATATTTGCGAATCCATGCGTACTTATTTCTCTCTTAAGTTTGAATACAGTCCAAAGTCTTTAGAAAAACAATGTTAAAAGTTATTAATATTACAAGTCCTATGCAGTTGTCTAGAGATAACTGCACCCTGGGAGAAAGTCCAGGGTGAAGTGATGTCCTGATTGTTCAGGGGTAGCCAGTGAAAATGGAAATATATTAAATTCAAATAATATGCGTTCTGGAGTGTTTGCTGACTTTTGCAATTGATAATCAGATAAGCCTGATTTATACTTATTTATTGTACGCATATCATTTTGAATTAATACATTCGCATTTTTACTGAGCATTCTACGCTAGATGGGTGTTCTTTTTATATGTTTCCCTATATGCAGCTTTCCATCATGAATAGTAGGAATATCTGCATAGCATAAACAGAAAAAAGGGGATAAAAGGGGATAAAAAAAGATAAAAAGGGTGAGTTAGGTGCGGATACGGCCACACTTAACTTACTCTTATCTTTGATTACGGTCCAATGACACTTTTAATGTGGCATTAGCTGCCATGGAAAGTGTGCACTGGCCAGCTTCTAACAAAGACAAAGCTTCTTGACTGCTTCTAACAGTCGTCTAGTAAAGACAAAGGCCTCTATTTACTAAACGGATCTTCAGAAGTACGAAACTAAGTCCCGCACGTCTGGAGATCTGGTACGGAACATCTTGCATGCATGTGTATTAATAGTCAAAATTCCGCATCTAGGCCCGGATTCACACTACTGGACATATAGCATATACGTCTGTACTTTACCGTTTTTTTCTATTGCGCATACGTAGTACATTTTTTATGTAATCTACGTATCTTTTCGTTACGTAGTTTGCGTATATGTGGTCCTAAAGGCCACATATACGCAATCTACGTAGGGAAAAGATACTTAGTCCGGTAGTATGAATCCGGGCCCTAGTGTGCGGAATTCGGCTGTTGTACGTGGGGTATGGATCTGGTCCTATGTTACTAAGTTTAAAAATTTAAATTTTTTAGCTATGCAAAATGTTCTGAAATTCCATAAACAAAAACCTAGCAGTTTAACATGTCTGATAAAGGCTTCTTGCTTTGACACAAAATCTTTGCAACCTTACCACACAAACTCCAAAAGGGAATAAAACCATTAAGACTAGAGCCTTAATAAACATGTTTTGTTAAATAATACAGACTTGGTATACCATCACATATTTTAGTTAGCTACAGATTCAGCACTATCATGAAGTGAGATGGCTCTCACTCACAAAATGGTGGAGTTTCTTTTCGGAGTTTGTGTGGTAAAGTTTTATAAAAAAATTTTAGTAAGACATTGCATGGATTTTTATCTATTGAATATCATTCTTATGGAATAATTAAGAAATACAGGACCTGATTTAGACTAAAGAAGGAGCTTGAAATTAAGAGAGGAAAGTTACTCCTGGGCTAAACCATGTTGATTGCAGGGGAGTCATATTTCATCTGTTGCAAACACTATTAGAGTTGAGAGGTGGCATTTCCTAGCCCAAGTCTAAATAACAGTGTACCGTAGTAAATTCAAAGATACTGTATATCCCTGCATGCAAAGTATACAAATAACTTGGTTTAGCCCAGGAGTAACTTTCCTCTCCTATTTTAAAGCTCCTTCTTAAGTCTGAATCAGGCCCATAATTCTTATATTACATAATACATAATTATACAATACATCATAGCCTGGTACTGATTACGTATTTTGGGAGAAAAAGTAGGGATGTCATTTAAGTGCACAGTACAAGATATTGTATCTCTGTCATAGTTTTTATGCTAAATTTATACTTGAAATTATTTTTCCTACTACTAAACCTTTACATCTAATATCTTGGTACTCACCTTGCACTCGCCATTAACACAAATATCATAGGAGTCTGGCCTACATGGGGTTCCATCAATTACTGCTGCTGCTCTTTCAGTGTAGAAGTTAAAACCCTCAGCTAAGCAGTTTAATGAACAAGCCTTCACTCCACCTACAATGAGAACAATTTATTATACATAACAACTAGCAACAATAACTCTACCTGTATATACAGTCTATTTTATAAGGTTTACAAAAGGTCCAAAAACTGTGTTTCAAGACACTTACTAAAAGCAAAGTTCAGTGTTAATTAGGTCTGTCTTGGGATGCTGGTCTACAGGTTCAGAGAACAAAATTCAAACACGAGGTCAGAGGTCCTTGCTTATAACCCCATACATTCTGAAAGGATCGGATAGACACTAACAGCAGAGGTGGCCCTAGGCATAGGTCAGATAGGGGCAGGACCTCATAGGTAATCAAGTTGCAAACCCAAATGGCATCATTGCTGTGGGGGATGCTGGCACTGCCGGACACAGCTCTCCTCCAGACTTATCCTACATGCCTGCCATCACCTCACCAAAGCACACAATTAAATGAGATAGAATAAAATGGGTTTAGATAAAAATAAGATAACTATTCCCCTAATGTATGTATATACAGAGAGAGATAGAGAGAGAGAGAGAGAGAGAGAGAGAGAGAGAGAGAGAGAGAGAGAGAAAGAGAGAGAGAGCACTATTAGGGTATAATATAAGCACAAATAAGAATGAATAAAGAGTTTTATTATAGGCAATTGTATGTCTCATAATAAGCTCCTTTATTACTAAAGTGTTCCCAAAGTAATCTCACAATAGATTTCTGTATTCCCCTGTAATAGGCTATATAATCCTCACATAATAAAGCTATTTATTCATTCTAATCAGTGTTTGGATATAGATATCTTTTAGGCAGGAATATAGTGGCCTATTATGAAAGTTTACCATAATTAAGGAGGAATAATCCATAACTCTGTTTAAGATATTCCTCATAGTGTTTTGTCTGTGGTGCAGGACTTGTGATTCTGGCCCTTTCCATCAGAGGCCGCCAGTGTTTCTGGATCATCCTGCAATTCTAGTTTCCACCAGAGGAGCCACTGTCTCTTAGCCTTAGTCCTGGTATCAGGCATCTGTCATCATCCATTAGGGTTTGCACCTGATACCTTGCTATTTATATCCTGCAAATCCAGTGTTCAATTCTGGATCATTAAAGTTACACCTTGGATGTTGCTATAAGCCTGGTGGATCCCCTGTCTTGCTGAAACTTTGGACTTGCTTCAGTCTGTTATCTTATTAGTATCTTGCCATTATGTAACAATCTGTTATTTTTACCAGTGTCTTGCCTGTCTGTTTCCATTACCAGTATCTAGCCCACCTGCATCAGAGTGTTACCTTACCAGTTTTCTCATCTGTGTCTGTATACCTTGTTTGCCTGTTGCCATTTACTAGTCATCTCATCTGTGTCTGAACACCTCTTATCTGTGTCTGAACACCTTGCCTGTCTGTGTCAGTCTGCTACTGTTACCGATTATACATTCTGTTACTGTATATGGGCCGGATTCACACCGGTCGTATTGCACATACGTCCTTACAAATTACCTATAATATAGACTACGCATGCGTAGTAACAATTTTACGTAATCTACGTATCGTTTTGTTATGTAGATTGCGTATATGTGGTCTTAAAGAGTAGTAGGACACATAGTAGGGCATATACAAAATAACATTATGTGCAATAAATATAGGTCTCCATTTACTGTTTATGTTGTTGCGGTATTACTTATTTATGCAGGTTCACTTCTCTTTGCGGCATTACGCCTCCACTTTTAACCTAAAATACTGGTACATAGATTGCATAAAGGACCTACCACGTATGCGCAGTAGTTCCTTTACTAAAGATACGCACCTAAGAAGCGACTGCTTCTTAGGTGTGAATCCGGCCCTATCTCCCTTGTGATTATGATAAGACCTGAAAATATGCACTGTTAATGGTACATAATGACGGGGTTGAAAACCTCTGATTTAGGGTTTATCTGTCAGATGGAAAATTGGATGAAATATGCATACTATAAAATAGAGTTTGAAACCTCGCATTTGGACAATATGAGACCAGTGGGCACATTCTGATGTGGCCACTGGTCATAAGTGAGGTGCCAAAAATTAAAATGGTATATTTTCACCCAAATCCTTATTTGCACCTTTTGGAGCCCCCTTCCACTTTTAACTAAACAGTATTTGGGAGACCTCTGAATTCCACTCAATTAGAACATTGCCCTATGTAAAGAATGGGTGTGGGCCCTATTTCGATAAGGGAGGCATTGCAATCGATCCACGGAGCACCGAGATTTCGTTGCTCCGAAAAGTAATTTAAAAATGTCCCCCCACCCCTTTCCCTAATTCTAACCCTAACCCTCCCCTCTCACTACCCTAACCCTAACCCTCCTTTCCTGGCAACCTGACCCTAACCCTCCCTTCCTGGCAGCCTGACCCTAATCCACCATCTCCCGCAGCCTGACCCTGATTGTCCCTTCCCTGCAGCCTGACCCTAACCCTCCATCTCTCACAGCCTGACCCTAACCCTCCCCTGCAGCCTGACCCTAACCCTCCCTCCCCTGCAGCCTGACCCTGCCCTCCCTACCCCGCATGGACAGGTTACTCACCCTTCCCTCGGTCCGGCGATAGCAGCGGCGGAAGGATATCAGCGGCGGCAGAATCTCCGAATGTGAATGGGTGAATTATGGCGATCTGCATACTCACCCATTCTTAAAAAACAAGTATGAACTGTATTTGAAATAGGGACATCCGAAAAGGAACTTTCGGATGTTCCTATTTCGGAATTAAGGACTTCTAGCCGGGAAATGCAACCGCTAAAGTATGTACCTGGTGAGTGTAATCTGAGAAATTTTAGCGCCAGGGACCAAAAGGAATATTTGCATCCCCTGACTCTGAACTCTAAACCAATTTAACCTTAAACATTAACTTTCTGGCGCCTCTCTTAAGCTTTGCACCCTGGGTGGCTTCCCCTATCGCACACCCCTAGTTATGGCCCTGGTATAATCATCTCAGTACTCTGATCCATCAAGTAAGTTAGAAAAATCTTTAATTGTTTTTAAATATCAACAACATTATTTTGTGTAAATAGATAGTGTTTCTTTAAAATATTATACTTGATAAACATATTTGTCCAACATCTAGAACTAAGTAATATTTGCCAAATCTCTTGAACAGGTGTCATAGTGCCTGGTTTGACTCAAAACAATCTTGGGCCTCATTTTTGGTGACAGAGAAGCCTGTTCTCTCGAAGTCCAGATGTGGTTTACACTAACAAAAATTTATAAGGATTTTTCCAACTAGCGTATTATCTGTTGTCAGCCAAATACTTTTGAATTTAAGATCATATTTTATTCTAATACAAGATACCATTTTGGGGAGCCCTATAATTTCATCCTGTATTTAGAAACGTTCCTGCTGTTTTGATCTCTGGAGGAATGCAGTTGCATCTGGTGTGCATTAAGCTTTGTTCCTGGCCTCATTTCCTCTTTGCACCTCTGCACTCTCCCTCTAGGAATGCGCTGAGTGGAGCATTTTAGCTAAATCTTTCACTTTAGAATCTGTGTGTGGAATCTCCCAGGGGACAAATTCCCCAGCAAGGCAGAGAGGGGAGTAGGTGGGGTGTACAGAACACAGGATGGGTAAATGGAGGAGGGGTCTTGACAGATGTGTGTGAAAAAAGAAAGTTTGGAAAGACAGATGTGTGTTTGGAGAAAAGAAAGCTGATAAACCAAGGTCACATTTAACATCACTGCCTGGCTGTTATGGACTGTCCTCTTAGTCTAGTTGTACAAAAATATTATGTAAATTCACACGTGTTTAAGATACAATAACTACGAGAAAGCAGGCATGTTTAGTTTGCACAGCATACCATTTCCACATATTATTGTGACAGCAACTAAACTGTGAATCTACATAGAAACATAGACCACTCAAAGGCTGTGTATCAGAGCTATCCGCAGTGAAGTATAGACAAAGAAAACACAATGATAATGGGGTAGATCCAGAACTATATTTGCCGAACGTTTATTTGCGTAGCGTATTTTCATGCGCGTAAATTCGTTACACTCCCCTCGGCACACCCCTTGAACGTACGTATTTTGTCAAGATATACGCTTTCCAAACCCTACCTTAACTTTTTCCAACGTAACTGCAGTCATACGCACACGTACATATGGGCTAGACGAATTTACGCAGCTAAGCACGCCCACACTGTACACTTTAAATACAACCCCCCGCCTACTTCACGTATTTCAGACGTATTTTGGACGCACGTAAAATTGGCACGCCCACACGTGACACATACGTGAATGGCCCATACATTCACAATTACGCTATTTTCTATGGTGCGCATGCGCTGTACTTATAAATATGCGATTTTATGTCTCCGCCATGTGTAAATTCGCTCCGGAGCGTTGTTCTGGATCAGACCCAATGTTGTTTGTTATCTATGCCATCCTTTTAAGGCTTCCAAAGATACAAATTTTTATCCATGCTAGTACATCTCTTAAACTATGTATATGCAGCTAATAAGCAAAAGACCTACACTGTGCATTGTAATGTATAAATACATTTATTTATTAATTATTTATTAACAGGTTTTTATATAGCGCCATCAGATTACATAGCGCTTTACAGAGAATATTTCACATTCACATCAGTCCCTGTCTCATTGGAGCTACATTCTATGTTCCCTAACACAGATATATACACACACACACACACACACACACACACACACACACCCACTGGTTAATTTATTTAGCAGCCAATTAACCTACCAGTATGTTTTTGGAGTGTGGGAGGAAAGCGGAGCATCCGGAGGAAACCCACACAGACATGGGGAGAATATGCAAACTCCACACAGATAAGGCCTAGTCCGGGAATCAAACTCATGACCTCAGTGCTGTGAGACACAATTGCTACTTACTGAGTGGTACTCAGTTAAATGATTAACTGAAGTATGTTGTGGTTGTGTAAAAGTTTATTACATTTTATTACATTATGTGGCACAGCACATTTTCTGAACAAAGATTCTTACCTCCTTTGTAACTTTTCCATGAATAGTATTTGCCCCGAAATGCTACATTATCAAATTCTGCACATTGCATCTCGCGGAAGTCCTGTGACCCAGCTGGGCAGTCCTGAAATAAAAAATGTAGTCAATAAACCATTTTATTTTTACATTTTACACAAACACACACACACATTTATTTACTTATGTTGGCACACTAGTTCTTAGACAATTGGCCTGATTTTTCCGTACGGACATTGCACGGACAGATAAGGTGGCCCTATGGCACTCGTAAGTGCAATAAGGTACCTAAATACGGGGGGCGGTTTGGGGGCTAGAAGAGTGAGATAGGTGCGGATCTGCGAATCAGGTCCAATGTCTTACAGCCAATAGATAGTTTGTCTAGGAGATTAAACACTGTTTGTTCCCATCATTACCAGGATAGTTGGGCTTTAAGTTAGGTTGACCCTGAAAATAATTAATATGGAACATGGAAAATAAATAATAATAAAAAAGTGTTATGTGTTGCTGAGATATTCACAGCAGCACAAACTCTTTCTCTCCCGGCTGCTCAACCAGACCCAGGTTGTTGCTAGGAAGCCAGGATGCTGCTCTCTCAGATAGCTGGATGACAGCAATCATGGTTGTTGCTAAGCAGCCAGGTTGCTGTGTAAACAGCACAGCCATAGCTTCTACTCCAGGTGCTAGCATAATTAATAGAGCTCAGATGATGGCTAATAAATAGAACTAAGGCCAATCAGAGCTTTTTTTTTTTTACATTTGAATATGTTAATAAGTTTAAGTAGCTTTAAAGTGTTGCAAAATTCTGTTTAATTTAAATACTGATTAATAAATTCCTAAACAAATTAAAATGCTAACTAAAATATGATGCCCAATATAAGGATTCCATTTTAAATTGTAAATGATGAGGGGGAACAAATCCACATCCAAATTCAATGATTTTTCAATTTTGGCGTATAAAATACAAACCCAATTCTAGTAATAGCACCATGCAGTTGACCAACTAATTTGCTTATAGTGTCATAGGGGTCTACTTACTAAGGTCGATTTTGCTAAAATCGAACAAAGTCCCAAGACTTTGCTGGCGATTATGCAATCGCCGTATTCACTAAAGGTAAAGTCCCGTGACTTTAGCCTTTAGCAAAATTGACGTCAGACACTAGAGGTCCAAAAGCTTATTACCATCGGCACAGATGACGTGGAAGGAAGCTGTTGTCGTGGCAATAGGATGAACCATGGAAAGAAGGACTCCAATCAACTCTCAAGACTTCTGCAATCAATTGGACCGTTCTGCTATCAACTTTGGCCAGACTTCAAGAAGATCATCAAGAACTCCATGCAAGTCATCCCAAGATAGATGACTGCAGAACGGTGAGTCCAAAATATTTTTTATTTATTTTTTAAACACACAGCACAAGCCACATAGGTTTTTATTATACAGAGTGGCCACCTGTTTAGTTCTAACATGTAAGGGGGGATACATACTGCATTGGGAATGTATTTTTTTTGTAAGTAATGTGTGATAATGTAATTATTGTGTGTTTATGTTTAACTGTTTTTTTTATTAACAGCGGACAAAGCGCAGCATGCTTATAACCGTTCACATGCTGATGCTGATATTACTACAAGGCACAGCAATGCTGGGCCTTGTAGTTCTATCAGCGCAGGCATGATAAGCCTTACAACCATGATGCGCTTGTATTTTTTTTCTTAGAAATAAAGCAACAGTAATTTTTCAATAGAAAAACACAGCGATTTAGGCCTTAAAAAATAGATGCTTATGGATGACGATTAAAAATCTCCATCCAAAAGCGTTGCTTAGTGAATACAATGACTTTTGTAAATATACCTCATAGAATTCTCTCTTATTGTCTCACCAATAACTATTATAAATCCAACATATCCAAATTTTGCTCAGCTATTTTAAGGGGTATAGTAACAGTATGGATTGATATAGGAAATTAAGACAATGGGGTATATTTACAAAATGCGATTTTGAAAAAATCGCGTGAGTTTGCTGTGAATATCAAATCACCGTATTCACTAAAGGTAAACTCACGTGAGTTTAGGCATCTGTAAAATCGCAGAGCCTAAAATCGACAGTGTGATTTTTTCAATGTCACACATACAACTGACTGTATTCACAAAGGTCGCTTTGACTAACTCGTAGTAAAATCGCCATTAACTCGCCGTTTAGCAATTCGCCCTTGCCTAGAGGCGAGTTAGTGACAATTCACCCTGTGAGTTAGAAAATCTTGTAGACATGTGTTTTTCTGAGTGTCAAATCCGACCGCAGCATGGTTGAAAGCCTTAGTCATGCAGTGCTGATAGAACTACAAGGCTAAGCATTATATCAGCGTGAGCATGGTAAGGCTTCTAACCACGCAGCACTGTGTGTGTTGAGCGTGTAACAAAAAAAAAATCTGCACAAAACATACATTTCAACATTAATCAATGTGTGAACAGTTACAGTCAGGCCAGTGTAACGTCATCCTTTATATAAAAGGCTGCCCCCTAGCGACCGAATGGCCATTAGGAGCAGCCCAGAAGAAGAAGAAGGAGCCTGTCCCCGCCGTGTCAAGCACCGAAGAGCCAGAGGACGAGACAGCAAACGGTGAGTGACAAAAACTTTTATTATTTTAATACACCACGCACTGCATTCATACACATTTAGTATAGGACACGATGGCCAACGGAGGTAAGTGCAAACATTAGGAGACATTATTAGTCAGTGAAAATGTTTTTTTACATTCACACTTTGATTAATGTTGAAATGTATGTTGTGTGCAGACAGTTTTTTTGTTACACGCACAACACACACAGCGCTGCATGGTTAGAAGCCTTACCATGCTCACGCTGATATTACTACAAGGCTAAGCAATGCTTAGCCTTGTAGTTCTATCAGCACTGCATGGCTAAGGCTTTCAACCATGCTGCACTTGGTTTTTTTTTTTTTAAACTCCCACGAGTTGCCGCGATCTTTTAAAGGGCAAATCGTGGTGCTGCTCTAAAGCACTGCGATTTACTTCTTGCAAAAGCGCCGCATCTCGCGGGAGTTAAAAAAATTTGCAGGCAATTCGCAGCTTAGTGAATTCAGTGAATTCACGCTACAAATTGCCTGAAAATATCGGTGACTTGCCGCGAATTGAAATTGGTGTCAAAAATCGCCTTTTGTATATATACGCACATCAGAGATTCGAAAGACAGATTCAGAGGTGCTATAAAATCAAGTTACAACACCCACAGTCTCGGAAGTGCCATGCACAGACGGATCTCCTGTCATGCGTACATTTAGTACATTTAAGAATGGATGTGTTACCATAATGTGAATCACAACGCCCATTATAGTTTCTTTAAGTTCCTCAACTTTCTCAGATACCCAACTATACGCACTTCATTGTGTTAATAACTGTTTATTAGCAGGCTATAAAAAAAATTGACAAGTGTTTATTTTTTTATATAGTTGTAATTTTGTTGTTTAACCCTTGCTATGCCATTGTGTAATGAACTACCTGTAAGATGTTTACAAATATATATGTGTGTGTGTGTGTGTTTATGACATTTTTTTGTTTGTGTTATTTATTAAATATGTTGTTATTAGCTTATTGAGTATTGTAAGTGTGTGTTTTTGTTTGCTTAAAGTATGTCATTATTGTGAATTTTCTTTCACAAATGATGTTGATATTGTTATTTTTTTATAAAAAAAAACACACAATACCCCCCCACAATTAACATTTATCGTAAACAGAAATGGAAACTATAGAGGAACAGGTGTAGGCTCAACGCATGACGCATGGGCTCGCAGTGAACTATGCGGACAACATAAAAGTGGTAGAGAGCTAGCTTAACTTTATCCATGTGTATGGTTGCTTCCACAAGGTGCACTTTTGCATCACTCATAACTCTAAAGGCACACCCATACTGTACATTAATAGTCCGTGTGTTGCCGATTTGCATAGAGAGTCATACCCCTCTATGTTCACATCCAGAACACTTTACATGCCAAAGTGTGATCTGACCCAAGTGTCTGTGAATCAGTTGTTCCTGGTTTCTGCATTTATGTTTGTGTACTGCACATGATGCACAGTACAGTATATGTGCACGTAACACTAACTAAGTGAACATTCTCAGTTGTAAAGTCTATCATTATTACACCACATGATGGGAAGTCTAAATCCACTGATGACCCTCAGTGGATCTCAGGTTCGGATTTAAGACTAAGTAATAGAGCATTTCAAGATTCAATTACTAATACATTAATTATGCCCCCAATTAACAACAAAATTACCAATAGTACAAATGGTGCTAGACCGAAAGGAACTTCCAATTGTTCTTTTTTATGGAGAGATCCAAGATGGGTGAATCGGTTCGAGACACTAGCCCCAAGGTCTCCATTAGAGTTAGAGGAAATAGAGGAGGTAGAAAAGTCACAAGAAAAACACATAAATATACAGTATCAGGACAGGACCTTCAAAAAGGTTTAAGCTATGCACCAGATGCTATCCCTAATGAGTTCGACTTATTCATTGAACTCAATAGGTTCATAAGGACCTTGTGCCGTGAAAAATGTTTTGCATAAAAGAACATCGACTCAGGAGGGGCTTTAACATCTGATGTTAAAACTGAATTATTTGATACTGATGACCTTACCTGTCTCTCAGTACTGGAACAACTATTTGAGGAGGGCAATCTCAATCTAGGCTTGCCACCTGATATAACATCAAATTCAATTACCAATAATAATAATAAAAAATTATTTAAGAATCCCTCTACTTTCTTCCCTACTAAACATAAAACAGGAGTAATATTAGAACTATTTTATAAAGCAACCTTAGAGATTTTAAAGCAATATGTTCCCAAACCACAAAAAAATCTAAAATTAAAAATCTCACTAGGGGTGAACAACTAAAGAAACTTAGAGATGACCGCACAATCGTTATCAGGCAAGCAGATAAAGGGGGAGGGGTCACTATTTTAGACAGAACTGCATATGTCTCAGAGGCATTGAAACAATTACAAGACCAAACATTCTACATCACCCTACCCAAAGACCCCACTGGAGATTACCAAGTGGAGTTGAGAATTTTATTAGAGGATGCACTTGAAAAGGGCCTCATAGATAAAGATGAGTATCATTTCATATTTAATAAATATCCTGTGATTCCCATTTTCTATCACATTCCAAAATTACATAAATCCCTATCAGAACCCCCGGAAAGACCAATTATCTCGGGGATTGATTCCCTAACCTGCAATTTGTCATCATACATCGATCACCACCTACAAAAATATGTTATCAGGTAAAAATCATATCTTAGGGACACTATGCACCTCTTAAATAAACTAAAACATTTTCATTGGGAACCATATTATATATTAGCATCCTTGGATGTAAAAGCTCTTTATACCCACATCCCCCACCTTGATGGGGTTGAGGCCGTGAGAAGCTATTTGGAAGACGACGGCGGAGTCACCCAGGATTTTTCTGAATTTTTGTTACAGTCAATTCTTTTTATTTTAACACATAATTATTTTTCTTTTGAACATCAGATGTACCGCGATGGGCACCAGGTTCGCCCCGAGCTTCGCCAACCTCTACATGGGCAAGTTTGAGGACGAGTATGTGTGGGGTGGAACGTTCAGGGCGAGTCTGGTGCTCTACGCGAGGTACATCGATGATCTGTTTATAATTTGGGATACACGTTATTTTGATATCCATGATTTTTTAAAATTTCTTAATTCTAATACTTATAATTTACATATTTCTTTGAACTGTGGTGACTCCGCCCTCGACTTCCTGGATCTCAGTTTGTATGTCCAAAATTCCACTGTTATGACCAAAACCTTTATTAAAAAGGTGGACGTCAATAACTATTTACACTATCATAGTGGACATTATCAACCCTGGATCTGACACATACCGAAGGTACAACTTTGTCGTATTAAAAGAAATTGTTCATCTCAAGAGACTTTCTTGTCTCAATCCAAAGATTTATTGGATAGATTCACCTCTAGAGGTTATCCAGATGAGATACTTCAACAAGTTCTTTCGGAGGCTCAAGAAATTAACAGAGACAGTTTATTAGTCCCTAAAGGGAGAAATACTCATATAGGATTTAATGTAAATAATAAAGAGACTGTATCATTCATCTCTAAATTCAATAGAAGATCACAAGACATTACAAAAGCAATTGATAAAAATGATCAAATACTAATGTTTGACCCCATTCTAAGAAAAACATTGAATAATAAACCTAAAATGATTTTTAAAAGAAATTCAAACCTGAAAAACATTTTTGCCCCTAGTCAGATTAAACCACCTGAATTGGACCCCAAAGATTCAATTGGGCTCCAGAGCTGGTTACCGTCCAAACTATTAGGCTGCTATAAATGCAGCAAACCCTGTTGTTTAACCTGTTTAGCCTGTGAACATATAGAAGTATCGAAGTACCTCTTTTTCCTCATCTATCACAAAGAAAAATTTCCCTATAAAATCTTTTTCAAATTGTGAAACATGTTATGTAGTGTGCCTCCTTCAGTGTCCTTGCGCCCTACAATATGTGGGGCGCACTACTAGAACACTGAGGGAGAGACTAGGGGAGCACCGCAGAAATATCATCAAGAATTGTCCCAATCATAATATAGCAATACATTTCAACTTAATGCACAATGGTGACCATAAAGGTTTGAGAGTCCCCACACACAAAGGGGTGGCGATAGATTTAGGCTCCTATGTAGAAGTGAGATAAAATGGATTTTTCAATTACAGACCCTGGTACCAGAGAGTCTGAACGAAGCCCTCGAATTTACAACACTAGGCTTCTAGAGTCTTTCAATATGAAGACTATTAAACCCTATGGGCTGGATCCAGACCTTGTTAAGTGCATGAACTTAGTTACACCCGGGCTAAACCATGTTCATTTCAGGGGAGTCATATTTCATCTGCTGCAAACAGTATTAGTGTTGAGAGGTGATGTTTCCTATCCCAACTCTAAATTACAGTGTGATAGTGAAGCTGGTCAGTATCTGTGTGCAGTAAGCAATTCAAAGATATATCCCTGCATCCAAAGTATACAATTAACTTGGCACCCTCTGAATTCAACATGGTTTAGCCCAGGTGTAACTAAGTCCATGCACTTAACAAGGTCTGGATCCAGCCCTATGTCTCTGGGTTTTTGCTATGCTCACCAGTATCACTTTCACGATACAACCTTGATTAATTCATCCACCACCTCATATTACTGTGTAATTGTAAAATTTTCTATTATATCATCACTATCATTTTATATATCTGAGGTATATTTATATTACCACTATAATGATTAATTATTTTCCTATTTACACTGTGTTCTTTTTATATCATCACCAATTCTGATGCACAAGTCATGAACTAAATAATTAATATAAAAAATTAAAAATCATGAATAGATAGAGGACTATCCCCTATTTATTGTAATATCTTTTATTTTTCATTTAATCTATTTTTCCATTAATTATATCACTTATTATTCTATGTAATTTTTTGTCAATTTTATGTCATTTTTTGTATATCCATTACCCCTTGAATATATATGATATCACAGATGTTGCTATTATAGATATTAATGTTTGATTGAATGATAATTCACATGTAAAATTATATATATTGCCTATGCTTAATTTAATAATAATACGAATATAAATGAATATCCGGTTCATCCTGTTTATATACATATATAATGTTTATTTCTCCTAGTATTAGTTAATTGGTTTCCCCTCAATTAATAAACATAACTTTTTCTTTTGATTCTTTCAACATTTGTTGAAAGAAACCGATA
>WWET01002716.1:62655-73811 GCA_011038615.1 Limnodynastes dumerilii | reverse complement strand
AGGCAGTGGGAGAGAGGTGTTTGAGAAGGTGTGAGGTCCACAGGGCAGGTTGAGGATGGTGAGGATATTAATAGGGAGTGAATTTCATCACTTGTCGTAGGATGGAAAGAAGAAAACTCATGATGATTGCATAGAAGGGGGGGTTGAAGAGTTGGGGAGAGATGGGGGAAGCAGAGTGGAGGAGATGTCATTTCTGATAGAGATAATTTTGGAAGAAAAGTAGGAGGCAAAGTTGGAAGCAGAGATAGTAGGTGGGATGGAAGGCATGGGCGGGGAGAGGAGAGTGTTAAAGGTGGCAAAGAGGCGACGGGGGTTGGATGCTTGGGAGATGATGAGAGATTTGAAGAAAATTTGCTTGGCTTGGGCAAGGACAGAGCAGTAAGAGTAAAGGATGAATTTAAAGTGGAGAAAGTCAGCAAGGGAGCAAGATTTGCGCCAGAGGCGCTCAGCGGTGCGGGAGCATTGTTTTAGGAAGTGTGTGACCTGAAAGTGCCTTGGCTGGGGGTTAGAGTGGCAAAGGGTCATGGAGGAAGGGGGACAGACAGAGTCAAGGGCAGATGAGAGGGTGGTATTGTAGAAGGCAGTGGCTTGGTTGGGGCAAGAGAGAGAGGTAACGGGGGAGAGGAGGTGGTCAAGGGAAGAGGAAAAGGCAGGGATTTTGAAGGTGCTGATGTTCTGTCTGGTGAGAATGCGTTTGGGTTTGGGGGGAGAGCAGGCAGGAGGGGAGAGGGAAAAGGAGAGTAGGTGGTGGTCAGAGAGAGGAAAAGGAGAGATGGAGAAATCACTCAGAGTACAGCGGTGGGTAGAGACTCCCTGGATAGAGACTCCCTCAAAGTGGACATTTCCTGACCACTCACATTGGAAGCGCCATGATATATATGATTGGGACAGGCTTCAATCCCAAGTAGGGATGGTTTTGTATATAAATTTAAGGTAACAGGCAACCATGATGTCCAGACATCTGATCTGACGTCATTTAAAATGGGGAAGGATTAGACGTTTAAAGGTTCAGAATTCGATGTGCTCACACGTATTCATGGATACAGCATGTATAATCTATTATATCCCCAATGGTGCTCCGATTCTTTTTATTTGTCTCTAATATATTTGTAGGTCTGATGACACTCAAATCCAAATACCTTTCCTCACCGGACTTCTCCAGTGGGGTATCCTGCCCTCATCCTGCTTGTGGAACTGTAAGATAAGCCCCAGTTTTATGTAGGATATCCTCCTAGGAGAGGATATCCAGGACTGATGTTTCCTTGATATAATTGTATTGCTTAGTGCTTATAGAAGTACAATGGGGAGGGGGGAATGATCATGATGCAGGGAAGAAGGTGCATTAACGCTGGGCAGGTGAACTTAAACTAACATAGCTTTATTTAAAAATAAACCTCCTATTTATGTACGCACTAGCACAAAGTTTTATATGTTGTTGCATAAGGAGAGCCAGACCAGTTTTTGTTTCTTGTATTTATACAGTAGTTATATTTTGTCCTGGCAGAACCTTTTGCATTTATATTTACACTGGCAGACATGTCATATATTTGAAAAGAAGCGACCCCTACCCAATATTTCTGCTGCATACTTTTTAACAGGAGGAATTGTTTTACCACAGACATCCTAAGTACACATGTTGCAACATAGGTTAAGAGCTCATCTGTAGGAGGTTCCCTGATGCTCTGCAGGTAATCTAATATAACTATATTGTAAACTAAACCTCCTCTTTATGTATGTGCTGATAAATTGTTTGGTATAGAGCAATGGACCTGTTTTTGTTGGAGAGTTGATCATAAGCCTGGTTCCCATGCTCATATTTAACATTACTTTATTATGGCCTTGTAAATAACTTTATCTGCAGAAGAACATTCTCAATGTTTTCTTTAAATTTTTTAAATTCCGTAGTTTTTTTATTGAGTTTTGCATTTTATACAATACACACCATAGCAATACACACAGTAGGGCAAACATAGCCCGAACATACAATCCTAACATAAATATCTATCCCATAATGCCGAATCCCACCCCCCATAGATCCCCTAACAGCAGTTGTACTTAAGTCAAAACAATATATAACAATGGTCCTCTGTAGAGGAATAATAGGATTGTCCATCAATCTTCATGTGCGGAGAATATGAGCGAAAAAGAAGAGAACAGTTAGGCATAACTATAAATGTTAGTTTTAAGAATGGAGGAATTTAAAGCAGAGATACACAGTGAGTTGAATACAATAAAGAACATCTTTGTAAGCATGTATATATAAATCAATAAAGACAAGAAAGGTAATTATTTGTAGAAATGTTCAAGAGTTCCCATCAGCAGAATCTCTGTATGTAGACTCTTACAATCTAGACCAGATTGTAGGGTATTTATGCACAGCCTTCCATTGCAAGTATAGATATTTTTCATGTTTAACGGCTTCATTAACAAATGCTACCTACTGAGAGCGAGTGGGCCAGTCAGGTATAGCAATAACACTGCCAAGACAGTGAGATTTATGTTTCTCCACCTTTCTCCAGGGATACACCAAACAGAGCTATCAAGAGAGTGATGGGAGGAAATATATCCAATGGGCTGGATCCAGAACTTGTTAAGTGCATGAACTTAGTTACACCTGGGCTAAACCATGTTGATTTCAGGGGAGTCATTTTTCATTTGCTTCAAACAGTATTAGTGTCGAGAGGTGATGTTTCCTATCCCAAGTCTAAATAACAGTGTGATAGTAAAGCTGGTCAGTATCTGTGTGCAGTAAGCAATTTCAAGATATATCCCTGTATGCAAAGTATACAATTAACTTGGCTCCCCCTGAAATCAACAAGGTTTAGCCCTTGAGTAACTAAGTTCATGCACTTAACAAGGTCTGGATCCAGCCCAATGTGTCTCCAATACACGTCCATATAGCAAACCAAAAGTCAGCCAGTTTTGGACAAGACTACAGTAAGTGCCAGAAATCCGCTTCCCTGACCCCACATTTGGGACAGTTGGGATACGGACGCAATCCATTATGATCAGCTCCAGCGAAGTGTGGTACAACTGGTGAAGTATAAAATAATGTATTTGTTGATAGCATAGGTAGGCGGTAGCATTTATAATGTGAGACCATATCTCTTCCATGAGAGGACCAGTATCAGTTTCCCATTTAGATTTTCGTTTTTTTTATATGGCACCAAGGCTTCCAGAGCAACCTCTAAGTTAAAGGTCTTATACAAAAAGGAGATAGTTTTGTGAGGACTCAAATCCTGCAGCAATGTTTAGCACGGTGAAGTCTCCAGCACAAGTCAAGGCACTGGGCCACTAAGGCATGCTTTATTTATAGATAAGCAAAGAATGTAGTGTGCAGAAAACCAAATTCCTAACACAGCTGCCCAAAAGGCTTAAGCTGCCCCTGAGTTTATGTTTGGCCAATAGTCCAAAGATCATAGATTGTGTACACTAAGGGACTTTAATTCCTGAAAGGCTTTATTATACCATAGTGGGATGTCCGGATCACTGCCCCTTCCCCCGAGGAGACAAATAGTATATCACCACATCTCTATTGCTTGCCGGACAATAGGAAGTGTAGATACTGTGATGCCATCAACCAAAAGCGCCTGTATAGGAGTATAATAAGGCCAGGTAAGGCATACCAACAAGTGTACCACTCCGGGGGCCCCTGCTGGGGACAGCCAGTCCAGCAGATGTACAAATTGAGCAGCAATATAATTTATTTTGAAATTAAGAAGGACAAGCCCTCCCATGGTATTGATTTTTGGAGTTAGTATAGAAATTTTAATTTTTGCCTTACAGGCAGCCAAGATAAATGAAGAGTGGAGACTATTAATGGATTAAAAAATTCTATTAGGAATGTAAACGGGAATGCTGTAAAGCATATGAATATTTTGGCTGTATTACCATTTTAACTAGATTGATTCTTCCTGTCTGGGATTTGGTTTTAAAAAAGATGGTAACAGGCGTGAGATTAAGAGGCACATAGTCAAATGCCTTAGGAGAATGTTCTCTATGTTTAATCAGTTGAGTAGTACATTGGTCTTTGCGTTGTAATTACGAGTTGGATGCAGGTCTAATAACAGTAAGAGATTTACGTATATTGCTAATGCGTGGAAATTACTATCCGCTTGCTGGATGGGCCAACTCACCATACATATGAGATACGCAAGGTGGGTGGGCACAGGCAAGCAAATCGTACAGTAAGAACTTGGCTTGGTTACATATAATCTAGTATTCTGCAGGCATGACGTTACGGAATACTTAAGGTAGGGTCCAGGGCATGGATAACCATTCCACATGTAGGAATTTGAACTTCAATTTATTACTACTACTATTACTGATTCTACTACTATTACTACTATAACTTCTACTACTACTGCTTCTACTACTACTATAACTTCTATTACTTCTACTACCACTACTACTACTATCACTTCTGCTACTACTACTATTACTACTGCTTCTACTACAACAGCTTCTACTACTACTATTACTTCTACTACTACTACTACACCTTTAACTACTACTACTATTACTTCTACTACTACTACTACTACTACTACAACTTCTACTTCTACTACTATTACTTCTACTACTACTACTATTACTTCTACTACTAATATTTTACTACTACTACTACATCTGCTACTGCTACTACTTCTATTACTACTACTACTACTTCTATTACTACTACTTCTACTACTACAACTACTGCTTCTACTACTACAACTACTATTACTTCTACTACTACTATTACTACTACTTCTACTACTACTACTACTACTACTACTTCTACTACTACTATTACTTCTACCACTACTTCTACTACTACTATTACTACTACTTCTACTACTACTTCTGCTACTACTATTACTTCTACTACTACTTCTACTACTACAACAACAACTACTACTACTGCTTCTACTACTACTATTACTTCTACTACTACTACTGGGGCTGATTCAGAGTTGCATTTACACCTTTTTTTAGGTACAAGTGTAGACCTGAGCAATACCATGTGGAAAATTTTAATTGTGAAAGCAAAATTATATTTGAGAGTTGAAGTTTCTTAGCTGAATTCTATTTTATAAAATTAAACATAAAGCTATGCATTATTTGAGTTCTGTGTGCAAAAGTAATGTATTTTCCCTGCATGCAAAATATTTAAGATTAATTTGCACCCCTTACTTTTCAAAATGGTTTATCTGAGCTGTACACTTGCACCTAAAAAAAAGGTGTAAGTGCAACTCTGAATCAGCCCCACTATTACTACTACTTCTACTACTACTACATCTACTACTACTACTACAACTACTACTAATAGTAATAATAATAAAATATTACTGCTCTCTCCTATTTGACCACACATAAAATAAAAATTATTATGGTTTGCTATAGGACTATGCAATGACAAAGTAATTTGCAATTTGCAATACACCACATACATCAACTATGATTTCTTTTTAATTAAAAAGCCCTGTTGCTGTCAATTAATCCAGAAAACTACTTACATTTCAGAATTATAAGCTCAATGAAATTTCTCAACCATTTTAATGCAGTAATCCATGTGCTTACCAAAACAAATAGGTGCAGTCATGCACTAATAGGAGCATGATATCACATACAGTAAGTGGAAGAAATGGCATTTGTGCTACAAATCTGAATTGTTAAATATTCCTTTGTCTTGCACAGACAACCAGCCTATTATATTTCTGCTGCCAAGGGGATGCATATTTTTGCCACTCAGTTATCCCTTTTTTGCTGTAATTTACCATATGGAATGAGAAACGATTTTTACTATGGTATGCTAATTATCTTAATAGTAACTAGGGAATCGTAATTATTAAAAGCAAACATGGAGGACCTACATCCTGTCCTTGGGATATATAAGATGCAGGGGCCGATTCAAAGTTGCACTTCCACCTTTTTTTAAGGTGCAAGTGTAGACCTGAGCAATACCATGTTGAATTGCAAGGGGAGGCAGCTTTATTTTATAAAACCAGAAATAAAATTAGGAGGTGAAGTTTCTTAGCTCAACTCTAGTTTATAGAATAAACATAAAACTATGCAGTATTTTAGTTCTATGTGTAAAAGTAATGTATCTTCCCTGCATGCAAAATTTTTTACATTCATTAACACCCCTTACTTTAAAAAATGGTTTCGCCAAGCTGTACACTTCCACCTAAAAAAAGGTGGAAGTGCAACTCTGAATCAGCCCCTAAAGCTTCGGAGGTGAATCTTTAATCAGCCAATTAAAAGCTGTTAGCTAGTGTTGTACCTGCTCTCTGTTATCTGCTGATTAATTGCTGTTAGTGCCCCGCAGGGGCTGATTCAGGTACAACACTAGCTAACAGCTTTTAATTGGCTGATTAAAGATTCACCTCCGAAGCTTTAGGGGCTGATTCAGAGTTGCACTTCCACCTTTTTTAGGTGCAAGTGTACAGCTAGGCTAAACCATTTTTCAAAGTAAGGGGTGTCAATTAATTTAACATTTTTTGCATGCAGGGAAAATAAATTACTTTTACACATAGAACTAAAATACTGCATAGTTTTATGTTTATTCTATAAACTAGAGTTGAGCTAAGAAACTTCACCTCCCAATTTTATTTCTGGTTTTACAATTTAAAGGTGCCTCCCCTTGCAATTTAACATGGTATTGCTCAGGTCTACACTTGCACCTAAAAAAAGGTGGAAGTGCAACTCTGAATCAGCCCCTTATTCATTAGTCAATCTTACATGATTTGGTTTCTGGGGACCTGATTCAGAGACTCAAGATAAGAGAGGAAAGTTACTCCTAGGCTAAACCATGGTGATTGTAGGGGAGTCATATTTCATCTGTTGCAAACAGTATTAGAGTTGAGAGGTGATGTTTCCTATCCCAAGTCTAATAACAGTGTGATAGTAAAGCTGGTCAGTATCTGTGTGCAGTAAGCAATTCAGAGCTATATCCCTACATGCAAAGAATACAATAATTTGATTCTCCCTCAAATCAACATGGTTTGCCCAGGTGTAACTTTCCTCTCTTAATTTTAAGCTCCTTCTTAAGTCTGAATCAGGTCCTGCATTTTTAAATGCTCTTGATATAATAAAACCTAATAGTTAGGATTATAGGGGTAGATCCAGAACTACGCTTGCCATACGTTTACTCGCGTAGTGTATTTACGCGTGCGTACCTTCTACACACTCCCCTACGCTTTTCAAACCCTACCATAACTTTTGGCAATGTAACTGCAGTGATCCACACACGCACATATGGGCAACACGTATTTACGCAGCTAAGCATGCCCATACTGTATACTTTAAATACAAACCCCCGTCTACTTAACGTATTTCAGACGTATTTTGGCACGCCCACACGTAAGTATTTACGTGACACATACTTGAATGGCCCATACGTTCACAATTACGCTACGTTACTGAGCGTATTTTCTATGGTGCGCATGTGCAGTACTTACCAAAAGGCGATTTTACGTCTCTGCCACGCGTAAATTCACTCACAAGCGTTGTTCTGGATCTGGACCATATACTGTCGATGTTGGTGAACACTAAGTAGTTTGTTAATTTGTTGCTTTCTCATGTAAAATACTTATTATATATTACAGTATGAATAAACAGCTATGTGTAGATCTAAATCTAAAATTTTTTCTAATTATACAATTAGAAAAGTGAACATCATAAGGAGCTATACATTGACGTGTATAGAATAATGATTAGCTGGAGACTGTATGAAGCCACTTACTCTAGGAAACTGGTGATATAGTCCCGACTACAAGCAGACCACACAAATGGGTTGGTCTTCATAGTAATATGAGCTGCCATGAGTTTGGCTGTCTCCTGACCTCGAGATCCACAGCCATTACCAATACCATCATGATTCATACCAAACCTAAGAAGGAAAAATAAAAAAATTTGATTAACCAGTTGTCCCAACAAAATTAAGTCACCGAACATTTATTACATAATTCCAAAACTATTACATCAGCAGAGCAGAAAAAGTTGAAAATATGTTTGACAGTTGTGGGATTGCAGCTCATGTTGTTTCCAAAAGGCGCTGTTCAAGCTACACAGTTAATTTTTAGAGCAACCACGTATTTATCAAAGTATCTGTATCTTTTTAGATCAGTCCGATTATCTGTCTCAAATAAAAAAAGTCAGAAAAAAATTATAACATAAAATTATGTAAAGTTCCCCTTCACTTTTTAACCACCCCTGCAGCGGTTGCAGTCCCTGCTAGGAAAGTCTGATTTTGAATACCCCTTTAGTTTAGAATTTTTTTTTCACAATTGGGGAGTATGCCAATAGGCATACTCCCCTATTCTGTTTCGGAAACGCCGCCGCTGCCGCTACCACAGGACCTGGAACACGGGTAAGGTGAGTAACATATGTATGAATCAAAATAGATTTCAATGGTGAATAGCGCTATATGACAGAGGAAAAGATGTAGGTTATGATAGCCATTTAAACCCAAGTGACAAAGAAAATACCAAAAATACAGTCCTGTATAAGAGCAACGGCCACGGACATCCACAGTCAATGTGTCCGTACTAAACACGCTCCAAAGGCAAGGAGCAGCGGGTGGATGTCAAAGTTTCAGATTAATAAATGCAGCAATCACGGACAACTACAATCGTAGTGGAAAGAGTCTCTCTTACAGTTTAGGTGTCCAGGTCATCGGTAACCGCGTGCGGTCAACTCGTGGCTTCCTTACTGTGTGTTTGTTGTCATACTTGCCATTTGGCAATACTTCATAAGTAAAGGACTACTATTCTTATCATCCACATCCAGTTGAGTGTCACTAGCGCCAAAATTTGGTCATTTGGATATGTGAACCTATTGCTGCTGCACCCTGGAACATTGTTTGAGATATGCTTTTTTATCTTGCACCTTTGTGAGTACATTGGACATTTAAATAAAATAGTTATATTGTGTTTACAGTATCACACTATTTGTTGCTATCTTGTTTTTCCCCTGCTCTGCCATCCTTCCCCCACACACGGAGAGACCAAGTAGGAGACGTTTTAAATTTGAACCAGCCACCCGGAGCTCGGGTTGGGAACGAGGCAAGGACACAGCAGGAGGGTGCCGCACTGACAACAAACACACAGTAAGGAAGCCACGAGTTGACCGCACGCGGTTACCGACGACCTGGACACCTAAACTGTAAGAGAGACTCTTTCCACTACGATTGTAGTTGTCCGTGATTGCTGCATTTATTAATCTGAAACTTTGACATCCACCCGCTGCTCCTTGCCTTTGGAGCGTGTTTAGTACGGACACAGTGACTGTGGATGTCCGTGGCCGTTGCTCTTATACAGGACTGTATTTTTGGTATTTTCTTTGTCACTTGGGTTTAAATGGCTATCATAACCTACATCTGTTCCTCTGTCATATAGCGCTATTCACCATTGAAATCTATTTTGATTCATACATATGTTACTCACCTTACCCGTGTTCCAGGTCCTGTGGTAGCGGCAGCGGCGGCGTTTCCGAAACAGAATAGGGGAGTATGCCTATTGGCATACTCCCCAATTGTGAAAAAAAAATTCTAAACTAAAGGGGTATTCAAAATCAGACTTTCCTAGCAGGGACTGCAACCGCTGCAGGGGTGGTTAAAAAGTGAAGGGGAACTTTACATAATTTTATGTTATAATTTTTTTCTGACTTTTTTTATTTGAGACAGATAATCGGACTGATCTAAAAAGATACAGATACTTTGATAAATACGTGGTTGCTCTAAAAATTAACTGTGTAGCTTGAACAGCGCCTTTTGGAAACAACATGAGCTGCAATCCCACAACTGTCAAACATATTTTCAACTTTTTCTGCTCTGCTGATGTAATAGTTTTGGAATTATGTAATAAATGTTCGGTGACTTAATTTTGTTGGGACAACTGGTTAATCAAATTTTTTTATTTTTCCTTCTTAGGTTTGGTATGAATCATGATGGTATTGGTAATGGCTGTGGATCTCGAGGTCAGGAGACAGCCAAACTCATGGCAGCTCATATTACTATGAAGACCAACCCATTTGTGTGGTCTGCTTGTAGTCGGGACTATATCACCAGTTTCCTAGAGTAAGTGGCTTCATACAGTCTCCAGCTAATCATTATTCTATACACGTCAATGTATAGCTCCTTATGATGTTCACTTTTCTAATTGTATAATTAGAAAAAATTTTAGATTTAGATCTACACATAGCTGTTTATTCATACTGTAATATATAATAAGTATTTTACATGAGAAAGCAACAAATTAACAAACTACTTAGTGTTCACCAACATCGACAGTATATGGTCCAGATCCAGAACAACGCTTGTGAGTGAATTTACGCGTGGCAGAGACGTAAAATCGCCTTTTGGTAAGTACTGCACATGCGCACCATAGAAAATACGCTCAGTAACGTAGCGTAATTGTGAACGTATGGGCCATTCAAGTATGTGTCACGTAAATACTTACGTGTGGGCGTGCCAAAATACGTCTGAAATACGTTAAGTAGACGGGGGTTTGTATTTAAAGTATACAGTATGGGCATGCTTAGCTGCGTAAATACGTGTTGCCCATATGTGCGTGTGTGGATCACTGCAGTTACATTGCCAAAAGTTATGGTAGGGTTTGAAAAGCGTAGGGGAGTGTGTAGAAGGTACGCACGCGTAAATACACTACGCGAGTAAACGTATGGCAAGCGTAGTTCTGGATCTACCCCTATAATCCTAACTATTAGGTTTTATTATATCAAGAGCATTTAAAAATGCAGGACCTGATTCAGACTTAAGAAGGAGCTTAAAATTAAGAGAGGAAAGTTACACCTGGGCAAACCATGTTGATTTGAGGGAGAATCAAATTATTGTATTCTTTGCATGTAGGGATATAGCTCTGAATTGCTTACTGCACACAGATACTGACCAGCTTTACTATCACACTGTTATTTAGACTTGGGATAGGAAACATCACCTCTCAACTCTAATACTGTTTGCAACAGATGAAATATGACACCCCTGCAATCAACATGGTTTAGCCCAGGAGTAACTAATTTCAAGCACTTACTTAAGTCTGGATCCAGCCCAATGTTAGTATCATATGCCCTCTGATGATAACAAGCTGCCTTATCAGCATGTCTTGGCCTACATTAATTGTTTTGTGGGATATATATTGTAATTTATGACTATAATA
>WWET01002716.1:44594-56679 GCA_011038615.1 Limnodynastes dumerilii | reverse complement strand
GATGTTACGCTGAGCGCTACAGCGCTCAGTGTAACATCGTAGCTCTGGATCAGGCCCCATCTCTATATTAATGTAATGGATACAGAAACCTGATTATCACCCATTTTCTATGTGATCAGATCAGATAAAACATTAATAAAGAGGAAGGTGGGCTGGGTTGCAATCGCAAGTGGATAGCTGTGATTAATGCAATGTATATTATAGGTGCTCTCTCAATGTGTACCGATCCAGACTGCCATTTGGGAAAGTTACGGTAGACCTGGCTATTAAAAATCTGTCTGTTTGAGTGTGAGTTGTTAAGTTGAGAATGCATGGATGCATAGAGTGGCCTACAGATTAGAGATCCCTCCGCACGTGTTTGCTCCGGAATAATGTCAGAGAACAATATCTGGCCAAATATTGTACAAGGACAATCTTGAAACCTTTTATCTTACCTAATGTTCCACAAGGTTTGTTTTTGTAAATACAAATGTCATATCTAAAAGAAAAAGAGAGAATTAAAAGACAGTTACACAGTACACAGGTAAATTAGTGAGTTACTGTACAATTACTAGTGAGTATTTAAATCATTAAATTTTGTTGATGTTATTAATAAAAATCAATCAATTTATTTTACTACAGTAATGACAGCTACTGAGTTGCAAGAAAAGAAAACATAACTTAAGCTGGCCACACACTAGAGCGATTATCGCTCCCAGCATGTGGCTGCCGATAAATGGGACAATTTTCCCCTGGGGAAAGGTCCCGATATTGGCACCATACACACAGCAGAGGCTGGGGGCCATAATCTCTGCTGGAGAGCCTGCAGCTAGCCTATTGGCTGGCTGCAGTCTTTTTCTGATTGGCTGGGTCTCCTGTCCATCTTGACAGGAGTCCCATGTAGCCAGCCTATTGGCCTATTGGCTGACTGAATAAAAAAATTCTCAATGAACTGTACTGTGAGAGGTTCTGCAGTGCTGTGTAGAACCTCTCACACTGAGAGGCTGCACGGCGCTGTGCCCTCTCTGTGCAGAACCTCTCTCACAGCTGTCAGTGTGAGAGGTTCTACAGCTAGCTCAAAGTAGTGTGTGGCACCTCAGTCAGACAGAAGGGGAAACTACAGCCAGGAGGTGGAGGTACAAGGTCCGATAATCGGACTTGCCCACACATTAGAAGATATTGTCCCCTTGGGACGATAATCAATTGGGAATTCCCTTCGATCAGCTTATCGTCCCAGAGCCTGTCTGGAACGATAATCTGAGTTTTTACAAATCTATCTGTACCATTCACGATAATTGTAGGATCGGGCCGACAATTGCTCTAGTGTGGGGCCAGCTTTAGAAATTATGAAACTAATAAAAATAGATGGGGCAGGGACAAACAAAAATTTACAATATACATACAAAATAAAACAACAAAGGTATAATATATGCAGACAGTGTAGACAGTTAACCGTCATATACTGTACATAATAAGCCGGTCATAATACTTTATATTACGATCAGACCTCTTGTTCTGTGCCACATACTTACCCCACTGTCACTTCCCCATAAGAGGTGACGCAGACTTGTTTGGGTGTTTAGAAGAATGGTATTCGTATAATTTTCTGGCATTTAAAGACTTTAATTATTGTTCCCACATAAGATAGTAACATAACACCGCTCAAAACACATGTAACTGATATATTATAATGAGATATTATATTATTTCCATACCTGGTAATCAAGACAGCTGTGTCATGATCAGCAATGCCACTCTCTGTGATTGCATTTCCATTACGGCTCACAATTGACTTTTGCCATCGACAGAAACTGTCAAGAGATTTTCCTGCGTGATGATTGATCTCCAGGGTGGGCTGTTAAATGAGTCATATGTTAATAATAGAAACAATATTTGCACAGAACTAAAGCCATAAATACATATAAAAGTCATTGGGGCAGATCCTGAACTACGCATTTCCGCGAATTTACGTGTGGCGGACACGTAAATTCGCAGATTTGTACGCACTGCGCATGCGCACCGCAGAAAATACGCACATTCACGTAGCGTATTTTCAAAAGTATGGAGATTTCACGTATTGCTAACGTAAATACTTACGTGTGGGCGTGCCAAATTTACGTTAGTGAACAATACGTGTGTTTTACGTGAAGTAGGCGGGGGGTGGTATTTAAAGTGTACAGTATGGGCGTGCTAAGCTGCGTACGTTCGCGTAGTCTGTACGCCCGTTAGCGGACGTATTCTGTTACGTTAGGAAAAGTTAAGGTAGGGTTTGGGTCGCGTAATTTGTGAAAATACGTCCGTGCAAGGGGTGTGCCGTGGGGAGTGTATTGACCTTACGTGTATGAAAATACACACCGCTAAAATACGTACGCACACACGTTGTTCTAGATCTACCCCATTATATGTAATGTATAAAGCTTTTACACTAACCAAGGTTTTTAGTAATCTTTTAATAACTACATCTATTTCTATACATGTATGCCTAAAACTGCTTTATTTGAGGAGTAGAGGATGTATATCCCTTTGTTCTAGTGTAGCCATTCTGAGTTGTATTACTTGGATGGAAAATAATACCAATGCCTAATCTTGTAGGGCAAAAGCTTATCTTGTAGGGCAAAATGATTTACATAACGCCCCATAAATATGCTCCAAGGACATAAAAATTAAATGCAGAAGCATTTGGAATTTGAAACACATCTTAAACTTGTAATGAAATTAAAAGGACAGTAATACATAAAATAGACAAGGTCTGCTTTGAGTCTGCATCTTAAGAAAGAATATGCAACGAATCATCGTTTGCAGTAAAATTCTGGTTCTGAACTATATAGTTAAAATTGTTACAAAGTTTAAACAAACAAAAAAAGTGGATGTGGAACCTGATAAAGACTGGATTATTTAAGTTATAGATTAGTTTCTTTTAATACACACATACACATACATGCACACACACACACACACACACACACACACACAACATTTCTTTTGATTCACCTGGTCTTCAGTTAAGAGGATCAACCGAGTCACCATAATGTTCACAATGTTCCCCAGACTTGAGTCCTGGAAAAGTTTGGCAACCTGACCTCCAGGAAACAAGAAAAGCTCAGTCTTAAAATCATTGCAATATATAACAAACATTTGGTAATTGTATTCAATTAAATCACATGGGACAGTAACAGTTCCATGGGTAGGGTGTAATACTTACAATGTTCATAATAGCCAGGATATACTGCTCGATGTCTCTTCTTCCATGATAGCCAATCATCATTTTGTCAGCAACAACCAATGTCTCCACATATCTTTCTGTGCTCACTGATCTTTTAAATGGTAGAGGTCCGCGTTGTGTTTGATTTGATGCTGGCCGTAAGGGTGGAGGCCTCGGGTTTCTTAACCACCAATGGCGATCCTTCCATGGTTTGTCATCTACAGTAATGCAGACACAGTTTCCATATGGTGTTTAAATGTGGAGAAACAAATGAATACTTTGCTTATTAGTAAAACTACTGACTAATTAATTAATTAAACAGATGTATGGTATATACTTTGGTATAAAGTGTACGTGACTTTTGCTCTATGTAAAACTGATACCTATTACACCACAGGCGGCATCAAGGTGCTGTCGTTGCAGGGAAGAGCGCTTGTACACCACATGAGGGGTTCCATCGCTAGTCGTGTTATAGTTTCCACCTTGAGGTAGTGGTTCAATGAGATATTCATCCTCCCCTGACACTATCACTCCTAGCTATGATAAAAAACGATAGGATAAAAAGACATTATAACATGGAAGGAATTTAATATTTTACTTATTTCTTAATTTACTAGACACATTAGAAGAATAAAGCTCTGTTTACTCCTTTCTCCTTTCCACTATTATTTTTAAAACTTTGAAAACAATTACCTATTTTGCTTAGTTTGTGCCACAAAATAATATAAACATGTGTTCTAAGAAGCAAGTCAGTACTAAGACCTTACAGCTTTAGAAAAATAGATGAACATGCTGCTTTCAATAAAAAACTTTTATTAAATGTATACAAACCCTAATAGTAAAATTGAAAATAGTTCAAAATACATGTGTTATCACTGACAACAATACTACAATGTTCGTGTTCGGTTCATTAACCTTATCTATTAGGTATTGTGCATTGACTATTGGTTCGGTTTGATGCTAAAGAAAGTAATAATATATATTAGTTTTCCACAGGTGGCCACTCTAATGTTAGAATTTAATTATTTGGGTGTTTGATCATTTCATTGTTTATTTATAATTTTATTAATATGTTAAATCGTATGATAATGTTGCATCAATAATTGTTTTTTATTGTCAGATTATTTGTAGCCTAACATTTGTCCCTACCTAATATATAAGCCCAGCTGATTTTATTTACCATTTTAATATATTTTTAGCACAAATTCTCTTAGGTGGAATATTATATATTTAGCCTGCACCTTTCTCTCAGCAAAGTGGTAAAGAATTATTTTTGAAGTATTATTCACATCACCTAGGGGCCAGATTTATTAACCTGCGGGTTTGGAAAAGTGTATATTTTGCCCATAGCAACCAATCAGATTCTAGCTGACATTCTCTAGTATGTAATTGGAAAGTGAGAGTTAGAATCTGATTGGTTGCTATAGGCTACATCTCCACTTAAGTAATCTAAGTAAATCTAGTCCTAATAATAATAAGTGATTAAATGCTGGTCCATTTTTCCAAATTTAGTTCAAAATACAATCAATTTTGACAGCTACCGCTTTGGGAAGAACACAGCTGTATGTTAAATTGTTAATGAGTTTAGGACTCAAATGAGTTTCTCATATAAAACCTCAGGCTTCACAAGGAATATAATAGTACTCTAATCAATTCTGTTGTACAGCATAAGTCTACAAGGGGTGCGGTTCGCTGTTGAGAAGGGTCATTTTCATCAGCGCGTTTACGACATCCCACTGCCAGCAACTGTTCCTGCACTGTTGAAAACTCGTAATCTAAGATCATAAACTGGAATCTGTAGCGCAACTGGTAAATATTTTTTCCAACCCCAATCCTTATCCTAATCCTCACCCTAACCCCTTTCCTTCCATTACCCTAATCCTTCCTCCCTTCCTTGTAGCCTAACCCTAAGACTCCCCATCTCCGATCCATCCTCTCCCCGCAGCCTAACCTTAAGTATCTCCTTCTAGGCTTAATCCCCTCCCCAAAGCCTGACCCTTAGACTCCCATCCTACACTTGATTCCCTCCCTGCAGCCTAACTTTAAGACTCCCTTTCTCCCATCAATTCCTTCCCTGAAGCCCAACCCTAAGTCTCCCCTTCTCCGATGCATCCCCTCCCAGTAGCCTAACTCTTGGTTTTTCCTTCAACCATCCATCCCCTCCCTGCAGTCTGACCCTAAGACTACTCTACTACACTACATCCCCACCCCGCATCCTAAGCCCACTAATATGTCACTGTCAGGTCTTGCGTTGGGTCTGCGTAGAACTTTGTAATTACTGACATTTTCAAAATTGACACAGCCTACAATTATCTGAACGGAACCCACAGAACGGGAACCTGTCTACAAGTAGGGTTTCCTATTACAATGGCATCTTTTCCCTTATGAAGCCTGAGGTCTATATGAGAATATAATTTGAGTCCTTATCTCAATTTACAAGAAAACATAAGGCCGCATTTCTAATCAAATATATGAAATGTGTGCAAGTCTATTAACTCAATTTAATATGCAGTTCTTCCCAAGCTGGTACCTCTCAACATTTGTTATTTTAGAAATGTAGTATTTAATGCCTGAAATATTTTTCTGTTAGGGTTGGTATACATTTGTTTTTGTATTGAAAGCAGTGTGTTCGTCTATTTTTCTAAAGCTCTAAGGTTTTAACGCTGACTAGAACTAGCTTATTTGGTGTTCTTCCTTGTCAGTCTTAAGGCAGAGCCTGAAGCTGGTTTACTAGCGCTCTAGATCTTAACTTATATATCTATAAATTCCCTTTTATAGTGTGGTCAGTAGTCCCTGGGTCACACAGTTGTTTCTGTTTATTCCATATGTGTTCTAAGACATGATGAAACTAAAGCTAACATATGAAGAAAGCTATTGCTATTGTTTACTTAATTCCTAATGGCATCAAACAAGACTCCATCATTACTGGATGGAGCCATATTGGTAACCTTTTGGAGTTGTAAAACCCCATCACTGCCCTCCAGATAAATGTGCAACACTGTATTTAACCCTATCCTCACCAGTCCATTGCAGTTGCTAATGGCCACCTTGGAGCTCAACTGCTGGTCTTGTATGTGGCCAATGTAATGGCAGTCCTCATACAGCTCATGCTTCCAGTCCAATCCACCACTCTTCCAGTACTCGACAGTGAAGTGTTGCCCCAGTAGATCTGTTTGCAAGGTAAGGTTGAGCAGGAAGCTGGACTTCTGAGCTTGTAAACGGTAGAAGACCTGCTGCTCAGATTCTTCAGGGATGCTTCGCCGAGACCTGCGAAAGCTGGGAGGTGCTCGGCGAAGATTGTAGGTCAGGAAATTCCCACTCTGGTCCACCTGGGCAGGGAAGGCGATCTCATAATGGCTCAGACGGGAGAGGAAATCTGCTGGGTCAGAGGAGAGGACTTCACTGGCTGCTGTCATCCCAACGATGCAGTGACTTGGGCTGAATTACAAGGCACCACGTCAAGCACAATAACAAGTAAAACTCATAAAATGATTATTGGGCCAAACTGTACTAATGGTAGGAAAATGTTTAAGGTTTCTTCTATCATAAATTTGTACTGTTGCAATAGCATGTACAAAGGGTAAGACCATGCTTTGCCATGTGTGCTGTATATTTACCACCAGTAGTTTTGCATGACCATGCATTTAAGCAATTTTGAAATGATCACAAGTAAAAAGGATAAATGCTGGTCAAGGTTAAAAAGAAGGCAATGTGAATAGAATAAAATCAAATTCAGAACTACGTATGCACAGAGATCTGTAAGTAAGCACGGAAGAGTGAAGTGCAAGCCCCTAACACTTATGTGGCCTCCCCGGCACATAATTAGCATGCCTAACCCCGCCTGTATGGTGAGGTTTACGCACCATAGAGCATTAAGTGTTGGCCCCTTCTATGGAGGTTTTTCTATACGGAACAAAGAGCAAAAGAACTCTCGACACATAATATCTGGCACACGCATTCGCCAATGTTACATGTCTTACAACATTAATTGTGAATTAGAGCCATAGGGCTGGATCCAGAACTACGTCCGTAGCCAGGAGGACGCGGAGACATTAAGGAAGCCCTATGGCTCTCTGATGTGCCTTAGTAACTTAAAAATCCAGGGAGTGGTGTGAGAGGGAGTTGAAACTTAGGTGTGGATACATGCGTATTTGCACCTTCTTAAGGCTTCTGATGTGTGAATCTGGCAAGAGTTTCTGGAAAGAAAATTGGTAAAGATTTTAATTAATTTTTGTGCGTATGTTATAACTTTGTGTTTGATGTTATAACTTTGTGTTTGTTATGTGTGAGAGTAATATGAGATATCTTTTTTTATATTGGATTGTTGACTCCACCTCTGTGTATTTAAATTGACCTTCCTCTTTATTCATGTCTACATACAGAAATAATATTCACAATTTGAAACCACTGATATGGTAAAGTTATTGACCTCTCACCTTCTGTATTCTGATTAAAATTTTGGAGTCTTTGACCTGAACTCCTTGCTGTAGTCATGGTGAATGCTAAAGCCAGCAGTCCCCAAATAATTGCCATGGCAATCTATCTTCTTCGGCTCAACTTCACCTTCCAGTTTCAACATGACGATGTCCCTCTGGCCTTCTTCCAGGAACAACTAACCCAGAGCTTGTGAAGACATCTCCTCCAACCTTTACAATGTCTTTTTTTTTTTTTTTTTTTTTAAAGCCTCAATTCTTTTATTTTTTATTTTTAGTTGTTTCTATCATGGATTAATTAATTATGCAGTTATTGACCTAAAAAAAATAAAACATAATCAATACGGGACTGATCCAAACTGAAACACACAAAAAACTCTTAGTATATAAAGCTATCCAGACATTGGCCCAGATCCAGAACAACGCTTGTGAGCGAATTTACGCGTGGCGGAGACGTAAAATCGCCTTTTGGTAAGTACTACGCATGCGCACCATAGAAAATACGCTCAGTAACATAGCGTAATTGTGAACGTGTGGGCCATTCATGTATTGTAGGCTTACTGCTTGATAAAGCTGCCATCCCGGCAACGAAACGCGTCGCAGAGCTCCTCTCCACTTACCACACTTTGACCCAGCTGATCCGAAATCTTCTACAACCACTCTCCCAGACTGCTGCATATACTATCCGTGGACTGAATAAAGAAGCGCGCTCTTAGCGGGGACGCCCGCCAGCGGCTTCCCTTCCACACCACAGCACATCATTGCACCTGTACCATCGCTATTTGCATCTAACAGCAAGTATTCGCTTGTGGTTCAATCCATCTAAATTATTGCTCATGTGTACACCCACGGCAGTGGCTGCATTGTGTGTCAGCTGTTTTTAGCCTACCCGTTCGAGTCTCCACGTCCATCTGGGGATCTTTCCTGCGGGCCGGCCATTATTACCACCCAGGACTGCTTTTGCTCACTGACTTTTTACAGAAAGTAACAGCCACACCTAAGTTTATCTAAATATTCTGTCTGGTTGAGAGTCATTATTTACCACTACAATACTCTACCTCATACTTGCTGGTGTCATTACTAGATTTTTGTGTGATTTTACAAGAGGCGTTTCAATGCAACACTGTATCTATCAATCTACCTCATTGTAACCATCCTGAATATTCACTTGATAACCTACAGAAAGGACTCTATAGATGTCTTTCGTCTGAACTGTTGAAGCTTATTCATTATTCCATTGTTATATGGTCAATTGAGAGATATAAATCTACCTAGTGTTACAGGTTGCCACATACGCCTATATTTTATTAAGTGTTTATTTGTGTTTGCATTTATTTTTCTATGTGTATTTGCATTATTAAATTTGTATTTTTATTGACTATTTTGTATCATATGCCTTCCATTTAATTTTTGCAGCCTAGTATATTGGTGATCCAAGCGCAAGGTTATTGTGTGTTTTACCATTCATGTATTTGTCACGTAAATACTTACGTGTGGGCATGCCAATTTTACGTGAGTCCAAAATACGTCTGAAATACGTTAAGTAGGCGGGGGGTTGTATTTAAAGTGTACAGTATGGGCGTGCTTAGCTGCGTAAATACGTGTTGCACATACATACGTGTGCGGATCACTGCGGTTACATTGGCAAAAGTTAAGGTAGGGTTTGAAAAGCGTATCTTGACAAAATACG
Source organism: Limnodynastes dumerilii (assembly GCA_011038615.1). Lineage (NCBI taxonomy): Eukaryota > Metazoa > Chordata > Amphibia > Anura > Limnodynastidae > Limnodynastes > Limnodynastes dumerilii. The sequence continues at coordinate 47,375 of WWET01002716.1, read as the reverse complement.
TACATTCAAGGGGTGTGTTTAAGGGAGTGTATTGAAGGTATGCACACGAAAATACGCTACGTGAATAAATGTACGGCAAACGTAGTTCTGGAACTACGACCAAAGTGTGGCTTTAGATCCGTAAACAAGTAGTCTTTTACCTACAGTAAAATAAAAGCCAAACACAATTACAAAGTTACATTCTCTTTGTCTGTGATCCAGCTGAAATGCAGGATTAGTTCACTGTTACAAATAATGAAAATATTGGTTATGCGTCATGCAAGTATACTATAAAATATAAAACATACAGGTATAAATATAGAAAAAATAGAAACAAATAAAATAAATATATATATTTTTAAATGCAGCATGGTTCCCCTGAGTTACCTAGACAGTCAACACAAAGCATACTCATCTTAAAGCAACTGCAAAGTTAAATGGTCCAATGCCCCTTTGAACACAGATAGTCGCAGATGCGCATTGCATTAATTCTTCTATACACTTCTTTTCTAGACATGTGCAGTGTAAAATCCACATCAGACTGTAGGTACTGATTCCAAGCCTTCAACTTTCCCCTCTTCTCTATGTGGCCAGACTGAATTTCATCTTTTTTTTCATCTTTTTCCTCTGTTATTTGATAGAGGTCGGTATGTTCTCACAAGCAGGTGGGTATAAAGTCTATCCAAGCAGAATGTGGATAATCTTTTACCTTATGTTTTCCTTAGTAGCTCTCTTTTCCTTTAAGCTGGGTACACACCTGCACACATTCATACATGCATACGTGAAATGGGATTGCTCTTACAATTTCACTGACTATTGCAAGTATAGATGAGCATGCCAATTCAGGAGTACATGCTATACCAATATAATAGCAACTCATAGACCATCATTCCACCTAACCATCTGGAGGAAAAACTGTGACTCCGTGCACATGGTACAGATATCTGCCTATGCTGCAGAGGAGACTAAAAGAAATGTCATACATGCGTACACAATATCCACATTTGTCTGACATCGTACCATCAGAGACTGTGATTTTTAGGAAGTTCATGAAACAAAACCAACAGATTTCACAAACAATCATGATCACTGGATCATACACACTTGCAATACCGTTCCAGCTGGTGGTGAACCATATAATCAGCACGATAATAGCAGAGCTGTGTATTTAGTGTTTTTAAAAAACAACATGATAATCTTGTCTCTTTGTAGAACATGATTACATGAGAAGCTGCAGTTTTTCTTATTTTACTTTATTTTGTGGGTAAAGAGCTTTCTGTATACTATGACACAGATTGTTTATAATGTAATCATTATACTTTCTATAATATGCCCCTAGTGTAGCCTCTGTTACTTTATCTAACCTCACACTGCAGCTCCCCCAGATACAATATATATGACCTCTCCCTGTATCCCTGCTCTCCCTGCTCATAACTCTTATCTGTTTCTGTGTATACTGGGATAGTTTCTTTGGCAGATATGAACAGCTCCAGATGTCAAAATAATTATTATATCTGGATGGAGACAGCTCAACCAGATGCTCTGATTTAAACTTGCGTTTCACAGACAGTCAAGATATATTTGAAATGTGGATGGTGTGGACATAAATACTACAAAAGAGCTCTTAACTGATTTTAATAATACTATATTTAGTTTTAATATGATATACATAGTTTTATAGGAAAGTGAAATGGAGAGCAGCCCATAAAAGCTTGGATTATATAGTAATTCCTGGCTGCTCTACTGAAACAGCTTGAGTAATTTGTATGTTGTATTGGGCTGGCTATTCAGTGGCATTTACTGTCAGCAACACTGCATATCAAAGGGAATGCTTTGCGTGCAGCAACAATTTCCTACAAAGCAGTTTGGGGGAGAAGGGAGCATTTAAACTACTACTGGGAAAGGGTTCATTAGAATTAATGGGTCCCATACATATTCACCTTTTCCAATTTCACTAGCATTACAAACAACTATTTATATTCACCCTTGAAAACAAACTCACATACACACTGTACTGTGCATTGTGTAGCTTAAACGCAAATAACGGGAGGCTTATATCGGAACACTATGGGCTCTATTTATGGACACCGCATAAATCTGGAGAGTGATAGTGATCCAGGCTCGCTTATCATCGCAGCGAGCCTGGACACTTCACTCCCCAGATTTATAAACACTCACCTTCATCGTGAAGACTCACGATGTCCGGTGAGTGTTCCCCCTGCATCACCGGCGCTTCACTCGTATGTGAAGCGCCGACGATGCAGTAAAATAGTCGCGCATGCGCCGTACACGCACGGCGCATGCGCAATGGTTACCTGCCTCACGGAGCGGTGGCATAAGCCTGAGCTGGCGTTAGATTTTCATGGTGAGCGGAGTTAGAAACTCCGCTTCACCCCACCCCTTCACCGCTGTGTAAATATGCGGTACAGGGGGAGCCCGTTCACATGAACGGGCCCGTGATGGCAGGAGAAGGAGTCCTGCATCGTCATGGAAACGATAGTTTCCACTGGCGATGCAGGGTTTTTAAATATGAGAAAGGACATTTTGAAGCGATAAGGGCAGTTTTCTATTGAAAACTGCCCCTATCACTCCAAAATGAACTCTGTAAATAGAGCCCAATGTTTTATCCCATTCAAGTATTTAAAATCAGTATGTGTGTAATTTGGGTCTTTTTTTTTTTGTAAAATAACAGATATGATGATAAATGTGCCAGTCTGTTATAAAAGGAGAATGGCACACTGACAAGTCTGTAAATTCCTTGTAATTACTCATCATCCCTATGGTGCTTGCACTGGACTCACA
>WWET01002716.1:29073-40925 GCA_011038615.1 Limnodynastes dumerilii | reverse complement strand
AAGAGTAGAGTAAAGCATTGACATACAGGGGGAAAGAGAAGTTAGTGTAAACTACTGATAGGCAATACAGTACTACTCCAACATAAGCATTTTAGTGGTGCTATATAAATAAGTGTTAATAATAATAATAATTCTTATTATTATTTTTAGCTAAACAAAAATATTGTACTTGTGCATGGGGAAGAAGAAGCAAGAGTAAGAAAAGAAAAGAAAAGCCAAGCACTTACTGTACAATATAAATACCACCCACTGCCCACCCTGTACACACTGTACGCAAGGTGAGTTGTCGCACCCGCCTTCAGAATGGTTTTTTTTAATTAATAGATTTTTTTTTTATTTTTTATTAGTAGACACATCCTCTCTCCCTACAGCTCCAATCCAGTGCTTGTCGACAAATTGGAGCCTCTCTCTCTCTCTGCCACTCCTCTGTGAGTCAAGTGCTGGTCAGTGAATGGGAGCTTTAGGGAGAGAATTGTGCTATGTTGATAGCATATCAGAGACTCTACTGTGACCTGGCTGGTCCTAGACTCACAGAGGGTTGTAGAGAGAGGCTGCGCTACATTGTCTCCAAACGCCACTCTCTTTCATGCACCCCTTTGTATATTAACACCCTTCTCTCTTCCCCTATGCGTCCTCAACATTCTTTCTTTCTTCCCTAGTGCCTCCATCCAGCCCACATTAACTTTCTCTTTGTGTCTCTCTAACCCCCACCCTCTTTTCCCCTGTGTGACTCCAATCACCACTCTCTTACTCAATGTGTGTCTCTAACCTCCACTCTCTTTCACACCATTATGTGTCTTTAACCCCCACTCTCTTCCCCCCTGTGTCTCCTTTGTTTCCCAAATAAGATGCACTGGCTAGTACTGGACCCACAGATGAGAGAGAGAGACAGAGGGAGAGGGGGGAGAGAGAGAGAGGGGGGGGGAGCATACCTACCAAGTGTCCCGATTCCAGTGGGACAGTCCCACTTTCGGGGGACCGTCCCGCTCGCCTCACAACTTGTCCCGAGAGATCAGACTTTTGGGATAAAGTTATACTTTTTTTTTTTTTAAGAAGCCCTGCCACGGTATATGCGGCAGGGCTTTTCACAGTACAGGTAAAACAGGGCTCCTACGGGAGCCCTGTAGGACCAAACATGTTACTGTGGCTGGCAGTGACCGTGCTTATGCGGTCACTGCCATTCAAGAATAAAGGTTTGGTCCTACAGGACTCCCGCGCCATGTGACCGCAGTTATGAGAGAGGGAGAGGCAGCGAGGGAGCGCCGCGGAGGAAGAGAGAAGACATCAAAAGGTAAGTAAGTAAGTAAGCAAGAGAAAATAAATAATAAAGGGCAGACATGCATGGCTGGACAGAATTGTAAGGGACATATATTGATGGCTGGACAGGATTATAAGGGGCATATATTACTGGCTGGACATAATTATTAGGGGCATATATTGATGGCGGGATATAATTATAAGAGGCATATATTGATGGCGGGATATAATTATAAGGGGCATATATTGATGGAGGGACATAATTATAAGGGGCATATATGGATGGCTGGACATAATTATAAGGAGCAGTTATGGATGGCTGGACATAATTATAAGGGGCATACATGGATGGCTGGACATAATTATATAGTGCAGATATGGATGGCTATATTCTAATAAGGGACAGATATGGATGGCTGAGCATACTAATAAGGGGCATACATGAATGGCTGGATATAGTACTAAGGGGGATAGATGGATGGTTGGACATAATTATAAGGGGCATACATGCATGGCTGGACATAATAATAAGGGGGCATACGTGCATGGCAGGAAATAATAATAAGGGGCAGACATGGAGGCTGGACAAATAATGAATGGGGCAGACATATGGAGGCGGACATATGGATGTCTGGGAAAATAATAAAGGCCAGACATATGGATGGCTGAATTAATAAAAGGGGCAGACACTAGACCCACTCTCTGAGCTGTGCAAGACACACCCACTTTCCCCAGACATGCCCACTGGGCCTTACAAGACACACACCCTCTACCATGCCGCAAAATTTTGTCCCTCTTTCCAATTCTCAAATGTTGGGAGGTATGGGAGAGGGCGAGGGGCTGGGCTACGCACAAGAGATCTTCCTGCAGCTTCTATGTGAGTTCTGTTAAGTGCAAAGGTGTTGCAGAAGTAGAGGCTGGCTAGCATAGCACAGCCTTTCTCCCTGCAACTCCCATGTGATGACTGGCCTGGACACTTTGGGGATTGCTGAATTGCTGAGTTAGATATTAAAAGAATTTGGCACATCCCCAGATAAACCCCTTAAGAAGGCATCTCTTTAATTAACAAATAGCCTATTCAATTAATATAGTATGTTCATATGGCTACAATGCCTGTAGGTTTTATTAAGTTAAAGGTTTAAAATACAGCCACATTTTTATTTGCAGGTTTTATGTGGGTTTATAATTAATAAATAGTGTGATGTGTTGAATTAATAGTATCAATCATTTTGCCTCCTGTCATGATTCACAGTTTTGCTTGTCATCTGATGATCAGATCAGTTAACTACAGTTATCCCTACTTATGACCTCTACCCTTACCATTTTTTGTCAATTATATTGCAAATATACAAGTGACTCAGCTCTGCTGTGTAGTGAATGTGTCATTGTGTAAAAGGAGGGTCTTTCTGTTATATTTTGTTTTAGGGGGGAAGGCGGTGTGAGAAGGGCATATATAGAAGGGTCTGTTTGTTTTAAACAGTCTCCCTGTTCACTAGTTCTACTTTCTGCTGAAAGACTGTCTGTCTTTTTGGGCAGTGACTTCCTGCATACATCACAGAACTGTCTCATTTTTTTGGTCATGTCTGTTAACATATATGCATATCTATACCTGTGAGACTATATTAGAATATTTCTACATCTGTACTTGCAATCATACTCTGTCTTTCACTCTAACATTAATATGTTTGCATTCAGTTATTCAGTGGAATTTCAGACTGTGTTGGTTTGACCTGTGATTTTATTTCTTTTACCTTAAATTTCATCAGAACAGTCAACCATTAAATCAGAGTCCTGTATCCTTGGAATGCAGTTGTGTCTCCCAAAACACATTACAAAAGCCGGTACACTGGGCCGTATGCAGAGCTCCGGGCGCATTGCATGCGCAGTAACACATATCGTAAACTCCGGGCGCATATGCAATGCACCCGGAGCTCTGCATACGGCCCACTACTATCTTTAAACAAAATTTTGGTGAATACAGATATGTATTAAGTACAGAATTGTAAAACCATAAGGAGTAGCTAAGGCCCAAAAAGCGCAACAATACGGTAGTGCTTACTTTGGAGTCTAGTAGTAGAAAATCTAACTGTAAATAACAAATAGCATGATGTTTAAAATGTTTAGAAAAGAAAAAACAAAGCAAAAAAGCATTAGTCCAAAAAGAAAAGAATGCAAATCTTTGAAGCAATTCATTTGATAATATCTAAATATTGAATTTGAACATGCTGAAAAATATTGAACATCTAAGTACATAAAAGATCTGCATTAAGTAAAATTCTGCTGTCTCTTTCTGTGGCTTAATATATGCTGTAGATATGAATAGTCACCATCACATCCAGTTTGTGCTGAAAACACCTGTACATAATTAAAACATGTAATCAGTATTGATGGAACCATTACCCTCATCCTACCTTATCCCCTTCATGTTTTATTTTACTCCCTCAAAACCCCTTTTTTTCTGTACCCCTAAGTTAAACTTTCAAAACTGGATACAGCAGGGATCACAAGTGCAACAGATGCAGAGGTCTGAATCTAGTCCAATGATACTTCTGACAGCGTCTGACAAAAGTGACATGTTGTAATTGCAAGTATGCTTGACTTATTCCAATTTACAATAAAGGGGTGTCCTCCGTCTGTGTAATGATAAAACTTTCTGAACCACTGCTATTTTGCATTTGCAGGAGTCAGAAAACTTAAGATAAGCCATGTATGAGGTACGAGGGGAGTAGTTAGTGGTATAAATGACTGGATGAATGGGCATAGCAGCCTTGCAGCTGCAAATTTGTATCTAACCATTGCTTGGGAATACAAATGCATTACATTTGTAACTTAGAATCAAGGTAAAAGGTGACCAACTGTGGAATGGCTACAGTGACAGACAGATTACGCATTTCAGGAATTTTCTAGATGAAAATGCACACTGACAATAAGTTAAAGCAGGCTCTGAAAAAAAAAAAAGTTACACTGGGAATGGACTCATTAAAACTCACAAATCTCATTTTTAGGTGGAGTTAGAATTAGTTGTGAACAACAGGAATTCATGGATCTATTTCTGCCTTGTGTAACAGTACAGCCTGGTAATTGAGGTGTAACTGAGAGGGAAACGTTATCTTTTCAAACATAAGGCCTTGAATAACCAATAATATTAATATTACTGACTAAGTAAGTATTGTAGTTGTGGTTACAGTCTATTAAACCTATTACGGTCACAAGATGTAAAATGCAGTACCAACCCTTGGATGTTTTAACTGGGGTCCATGAACTGAGGAGGGGGAGAGAGGGTGAAGTTAAAGAGCCACAGCTACCTGCTAGTATATCATTAGCGTGGCATGGTTCTGTATGTGATGCTTCTGGGGAGTAGCAGCTGCGGGAGTTGACCGGAATCACTACTACTCCCCGTAATCAATATGCACAGAGCCTTTTTCAGGCCCCTTAATGGCTAAAGGGGGGCCCTGGCAAGATGTTACAAAGCTAGTGGTGATTCCGTAAACTGTGTTTAGTATACTTCAATTTCTTTTGCTACACGGGTTGAGTTTATATAGCATAAATATCCTGTGGAACGGGGGCATGTTTATCTACTTTAATAGGAACGGGGGCATGGTTATTTATTTTAAGTGGAATGGGGAATGTTCATTAACTTTAATAGGAACGGGGTGGCCTGACATGTTATTTAATTAGGAACGGTGGCATGATCATTGATTTTACTGGGGACAAAATTTCCGAAAATATGTTTAAGGTGTATATTATGTATGTGGCGGCATGCAATTAATCCTTGACATGGTGCCGCATATGGTACTAAAAGGCACAGCATGCCCTGTAATACATGTACATGCTGTGCCGTATAGTACTATATGCGGTGGCATGCTAAGAATTAATAGCATGTATGTATATATATTTTTTTTTTAAACAAGTATTAAACATTTTTATTAAGATTTTTTTATATATTTTATCTAAGTTTTTTCTAAGTGAGTGTCGATTTGAACAAAATCAACGCTCACATCCACCTCTGTTTTATTGCCTGAGCTTTTTGCAGAGATTTTACAAATCGTTTACTGTATAGTAAATAGAGCATTTTGTATGTTTTGCCTTTTCTAAATCGCCAAGGCGATTGTAAAAACAGTGATTTAGAAGAGACAGCATTTTGGGCAATTTTAGTGTGAGTTCCCTTTAGTAAATTTTTAAAATCGCTGCTTAGTAAATCTAAAGTGAGACAGTGCTAGGCTCACACCACCCACTTTCAATCCACTTTAAATACATGGTTTATGTTGAATGCACAACTGTAAGATTTATATACCTGCCACTTCAGGATCAGAGCAGGGTAAATCAATACTGCTTCCCCAAGGTGGATGAACCTAAGAAACTTTACCTCTCAATTCTAATTCTGATTTTACAAATGAAGTTGCCTCCCTTGTAGTTCAACATGGTATTACTCAGGTCTACACTTGCACGTAAAAAAAAAGGTGTAAGTGCAGCTCTGGATCAGCCCTGTTGTGTGAAAGTGTGATACTCTGCAGTACTATACAAAGGTGCAATGAAAATGTACCTGTATGCAGACTAGACATCAGGGGGCTGAAGGACCAGGTGTGGAGTGTAGGCAGTCATCAAACTTTGTATATGTGAGACATGATTGAGCGTTTAAAGGTCACTATGAAGAGTCATTCATTAAGCAGGAGACACATGCAGAGCGGGAAGTCAGCTGAATAGAATTCAATCAATAATAAAGTCAGAGTGAGATTGACTACTAGCGGTAATGCTCACGTTCTTACCACCAAATAGGAGAGATATAATAGACGTTTCGGGAATCTTGCATCAGCAAGTTTTGCTATGTAACGTGCTGGACATAAAAATTGCACGGCAGGTATAGTTGGCGCGGCATGTAGGATTATCGTCAATAAATTTGGCATACTTACTCATTCATTAGTAAAAGCTTCTAATCAGTACCAATTTTGAAATAGAGACAGCCTGTATTTCAAAACGGAACTTTTGTCATGCAGATTCCACCCCATGAAAAGATGCCAGGGCCTGCGCCATGACAAAAAACAGGACTGGTGAAGATGTTGCTGAACTTATCTGCTCTGCTTCTGTTCTACTATGCTAGAAGATAGTAATAGCACATTGGGCCTGATCCAGAAGAACGGCCACCCGGGGAATTACGGCCAGCTCGGCCATAATGCCCCTGTTTAGAATGTTGTGCACAACCTTCATACGTTGCCGTAAGGGCCGGCGGCCGTAACTATAGGTAACCGCCAGCTGTTACCTAAAGAGGGCCCCCCCCCCTTTACGCATGCAGTATCTCTGCCATAAAGGCAGAGATAGGCATGCAAATTAGGGGACGGGGCGGAGAAAGTCCCGGTACGATCAGCAATGCAGCCATAAGGCCGCAGAGCTGATCGTAAATGTTAGGGTAGGAATCTGGACACGTAAGTGTCCAGATTTAAGCCCGACAGTGGGGAGTGCACAGGGCATACACTCCCCGCTATGATGGTGGCCGTACAGACCTCGGGCGGCATTAAGGCATGCGTAGGTCTTGTTCCGGCCCATTGTTACTATGGGAATCAGCTGTACTTTATTTCCAGTACTATCCTGACAGCCATGGAGAACTTCTGGCTACCTAAAGTCTTCTACTGAGGAAAACAAGAGACAAATCCTTCCAGTCATAATGGGGAAGACACAGTGCTTTAAAAAGCTCAGCAGGAGCAACTACAGTAACTTTCAACAAAAGGGGAGAAATAACCAGCTGTTTCTCAGAGATGAAAACCCCAGTACAGCACTGCTGAGGGACACAACATCTAAGTAAAGGTACTTACTGGTCATATTTGCCTTTATTATATCCTAAACAGTACTTTATTGTGCCCATGTGTATGATGCCTTTTGAAAATGTGTTTAAAATATTGTAGTAATTAATGGTAAAGAGGAAGCTCCCAGGCCAGCAGAAGCCATATTTCCGAATCAGATATTAGTAACTGTACAGAGTGACAGAGCATGAAGGCTGGTCATATGCATATTTCTGCAGGTCATTTAAGGGAGAATAAAACGTGCAAGTTTATTTTTTGTGCGGATTTTACTGGGCAACCATGCGTGTAGCAATAAAGAGTTTTTTGTTTTTTTTGATCTGTAACATTTGCCAAAAGACATGCCCCAAAACTGTTCACAATCACATTTATGACAGACCCTGTTATTTGTTAAAGGTGAAAATTACACACCTGCTTGTACCATTCCCAAATTGACTGTTTGGTTAAGAGATTTGACTTAACTCTAAAACACATGGGACTGGATCCAGAATTAAGAAATATAGGTGTTTTCTGCACTCTCCATGTGTAAAACATCTGCATTTCAATACAGCGCATGGATGTGCTCCAGGCTTTCAGCATGGATTTGGATCCTCAGGATCCAGGCTTCTGTGCTGGAAGCCTTGCTGACAGTGAGGTGGGGGGAGGGCATATTTAAATCCTACTGTAAGAGATTGGCAAAGCCCTTATGTACGATTCTCATTTACGCACCTGCTCGATTTTTCATGGTGCCAATGTATGGACTTACACAAATTAAATGAGTAAGTCCCCTGTCGGACGGAGTTCAGGATCCGGCCCAAGGAGAGTAAATTGTATACTCAGTGGCAGGAGCCAACTTAAGTAATAGGCCTGGAAAAGCATAAGTTCTGGCAGCTAGGGATAAGATGAGAAGTACAGGTGTATTACACCAACCTCCTTAAACACTGGCAAGACGAATCCAGTAGCTGGTCATCAGAACACTGTAGTCAGTGAACCTGTGGTGCTCATTGACTCTTAAACCAAGACAGAAAAGCAGGTGGAGGGAACGATACACCAAAACAAAGGCGTCTTCTCATGTCTTCTCATTCTTTTCTGGCCATACCAATACAGTCACAACACCTGTTGTTATTAAGCACTGGCCATACCATATACCATACAGTAAAAATAAAATAAACAAAAAGAAGAGGAGAAAATGGTTTAGTTGACATCATCTAAGATAACATATGGAGTAAGCAGCTGGAGACCTTGATGACATTGCCATCTTTTCAGAAGATTAGGGTTAACATCTTCCCAAGGTTTTAGGGCCTTAACAAAGGCAGATTTGACTGCCAACCCAGTCTAGTTCAACATTAGGCTGATGGAATCCAAGTATCTATGCTATACATATTCAAACAGGGCAAGGTTAACCCCTTCTAGACAAGGTGGTGGCAGTAAAAGTCCGGCCTCAACCTAGTTCAAATCCATTCTGAAAACATTCTTAGGCTTACTAAGCTACAATAAGCAATTTACAAACCACTTTACCACCAGGACTGTGCCTCTGATAGAATTGATTCAGAAAAATAATGCAGACCTGTTAGTCTGATCCACCTCTGTGTTATATTGAATGTGGGTTTTGTAATCAGAGCATGGTTTGTGCCAGGGGCTTTATATGTTCCCCTATCTCTGGTCTCCTGAGCTGTACATATATGGGACTGATGTGAATGACATATATGCTCTGTACAGTGCTGGGGAATTGGGGGATATGGGTTGTGGTTATAGAAATAAATAAAAGATGATAATGGCAGTGAAATTTAACAATAAGTGTGTGACCCATTTTAATATTTGTAATGTTAAGTGGGACACGAAAAATGGAAATGAAAAAAATTCTGAGCAAATAGTGTGTGCCATTTCTGAACATGAGAAAATAGCAGCCAGGGACACTAAAGCCGTTGCATCCTGGTTTGACATCATGCAGTTTTCCATGACTGCACCTGTTTTATTGGATGCAAGCACTGATTAGTGAAGCATAATGTACTGTACAGTAGGATAAGCAATTATTACGGACGCATATCAGGGCATTTCATATTAAGTATGGATTACTTGCAATAATGCTCCTCTTTTGTACAACAACAGAATAAAGAGAAATTACACATCGTTGGAATAATGTAATTGTTGTATACCTGATTAAGTGGGAGTTCACCCACTTTTAAGATTGCATGTATGCAATCTACATAACAAAACTCTATATAGATAGCGTAAAGTATTTACTACGCGTGTGCATTAGTGCGTAACTTACCAATACACAAAGTTGGGAATCCGGTCCCAAGTACTTACCGATTTGTTTAAATGGATTTTTTTGGGGTTTATTCTTATTGTTTCTTGGAAGAGTATTACAAATAAATTATAGTTGTCCCTATTATTCCTTTTCCTTAATTTATAGAAATCACCTAGGACAGTCAAACAAGTAGTTGATATTTTGATTAAATAAAAAACTAAATTAAATGAATTAGGAGACCTATGGGCTGAACTTTCATCACTTCATGTACTTTTGGCTAGGCACGGCGTCTTGTGCAGTGTACAAATCAGTATGTACCAAATGCAATTGGAGATTTTACTTTTGCAACCATGCACATTTATTATGGCACAAACATTAGCATTATACTGTGCAATTGAGCTATATAATTGTAAAACTGCAACAAACACCTATAACTGTGCATTCACTGTTTGAGAGTTCTCCTCCCAATCCTGATGTAATTAGCATTTTTTGGAGACTGTAGATGGTTATAAGGGGGTGACCATGCCCTGTATTGTAGTGACCTTGCGCCACTTTTAAATCCTGAAACGTTGTGATCTATGCGCTGGATTCTGATTTAATAATGTCAGCTATTTCGGTCCGCATGCACAGTACATCGTAACTTTGTTTTGAACGCAGTTGTATAGAGTTCATTCTCCATAAGGGAGACGGGCCCCCTCTCCATGCATAACAAAGGTACGCATGGTGGGTGGGAATCAGCATTTAACTCATACAGTAAGGGCTTGGCTAAGCTCTGAATACTTAAGGTATGGTTCTGGTCATCCTCCATATGTGGCAGTGCCCTGTTTTCTTACATATAGAATTTTGAATCAAAGCATCTGTAAGTTTTGCCTCCGCAACACTACTAACATTCAGTTATTTGCTCAGTATTTGAGTGAGAAACAAAATATGAGAATAAGAATAGGCAAAATTCTGAATATGCTGTTTTCCTGTAAGGGCGGGGTAGTAAAAGTGATAAGAAATACTGATAAAGAGCAGGAATCGGCCAAGAGCCAAATTCCTAAGACATTTAGTAAGTAATTGGCTTTAAGTCACCAGTAATTTAGTTGGTGTTGACAGGGAATAAACTCCACACTCCACATGCACCTATATATGTGTGTATTGTGATATGACTGTAGAGAAAGTTTATCTGGTGAGAGATAGGCTGCACATTTTCCTATAGGATGGAGTAATACCCAAGGGCCATAGATCACATTTAATATAAGCAAATACATTCCAATACAGGTACAAATAATATTTTATAAATATGTTACACAAGAGATGTTTTTATAACAGAACATATTACACCTAAAAGAGAAAACTATCAGTGTGGGATTTGGGAAAATGAAAGGCTTGGTAAAAAGACCAGGGGTCTCTTATTAACTTACCCCCAGAACCCATAAAGCTCCTGTACCCCATACACACAGGTTGGTGACATCACTAATCAGGTCTGAATATCTTTATTATTTAGGGTCTATTAATTATCAAACAGCAGTTAAGATGAATTTCCAATAACTGCTAAATGCAGTTAAAGAGAACATCCTACCATAATATACTATTAAACCATGCAGATGCAATTTCAACTCTGATACAGCCGGCAGCTATCATTCTGATATGCTTCACATTCACAATATTACCATTGGGAATGGGCACTTATAGCGAATGGCCCTATTATGCCAAAGTACCAATATATCCAATAGCGAAATGTTTTCTCGCTGACACAGTGCCATAACTAGAGTTGATGGAGCCCAGGGCAAATCTAAAAAATGTGCCCACCCCATTTTTACTATATAAAATGCAATGAAAAAAAATCAGACAAAAGCCAGATACACACACACATTGCCATATACACACAAAACACGCCTAGATCTACACTAGAGATATAAAAAGACGGAAACAATAATAAATATTTTGAAAAAGCTGGTAACTATACAAAATGCTTTGAAAAAGTATCTGCCATTTTCTATGCCTTTAATTTTTACATATATTTATGTTTCCGGCTTTTACCCTCTTCCAACCAATCCCCTTATTAACATTTATTTCCACTGACTATTGTACACACCCAAATTTCATTAGAAGTCTAAATGGCATCAGCAATCACGATAACAACAAAAAAAACAGCTGGTACACATGAGTAATGATGTCAGTGTCTGTAGAAATAGTCACCCAGGCACCATGACCAACCCTGCCGTTGGGTTCGTAATGTGCCATCTATGAGCAAAGCAACAGCATATAGGGGTCAATTTATATACAGCTTCGTTTCACTGTGAATGAAGCTGCATCAGACTGGCTTTTTATCACAGTGAGCCTGGCAGCTTTGGTCACAGTATTTTCAAATACTTACTCCTCCTGCGAGGTCCAGCCAGGTCATGCAATGCATGAATGAAGTACTGCAGTGACTCACATTTGGGAATTTGAAAATGTCAAGTCCCGACATGAGAAACATTGCGCATGCGCAGTATATTCATGCCGGGATTTGGACATCTACAGTCCGACGGTTTGCTTGAACAGGGGAGTTTTTTTTAATACATATTTTTTTCATTATATATATATAT
>WWET01002716.1:10005-22342 GCA_011038615.1 Limnodynastes dumerilii | reverse complement strand
CAGATGTTATTTTGTTTCCTAGCCTCCATAAACTCTTACAAAAAAACCCTGCAATAATAGATTGAATGTATACATACCTGTTCTTTTCAAATGAAGGCTTGAACTTCCAGTTGTTAAATTTCCCCAGTGGATTTAAAATGGGTGCCTGCTTTCAGCACAATGATACTGATGTACTTTGCACGGATTTTTCTTTTTAAGTAATCTATGTAGTGGATGATTTTTTTGGCAGCTGCATGATTAAAAAAACGTTGACTTCACATAATTAAAGGGGACTGTGTTTAAAGAAGTGCTCCCAGACAGTAGCAAAGCTTCTTTTATATGTGGCTGTTTGTTCTTAAAGCATAATTAGGAAGGAGGTAGCAATGTAAACGTAACCTCTTTGTTGCCTAAGGGTTATAGATCACATTTCTGTCAAGTTTAAAGAAGCCTGTCTGGCAGTAAAGGGGTTAAGTTGCCACAGGGGCAGTGGGCATGGTTGATGCAAAATAAGTAGGAAGGACTGAATAAAGTTACAACCCCCTTTGGTACCTCTCATAAGGCTCTAGTTTCTCATGGCATGCATTTTTTCTGAGAGATATCAGAAATGATCTACAAACGGGATGTATAATTATTTTTATGTAACAGCAAAAGTTGTTTATAAACAAACTGATGATGTATGCTTTGATAAGAGATTGTTTTTTAATTGTGAAAACACAGTAGTTTAAAATTGCCTCTACATGTTTTCTTTTTGGTACACATGCTATAGTATTTTTTCCAAACAGATGTATATTGTATGTTGTATGTGTGAAATGTTCTTGGCAGCATAAATAAATTTGTGTACAGTATACTAAAAATGCTGGTAACATTTTTTTGCTGACTATTTTTCAGCAAAAGAATTATCAATGCCAAGAGACATTAGAGAGCTTGCACTATGAAGACTGCATTGTCCCCTAGTGGTAGAATCTGTAAATGAATGCCTAAATATGTATATTCCAAAAGCAACATTACTTGAAGTGTTTTGTTTTATGAAGAGCATTTATAAATATGTAGATACAGGTATATTCTAAACGATATTATTGTGAGATAGGTGTTAAAAAGCCATCTCCACGTTAAACAGTGGCACCTTTGCATGCTACCTGAGGAGTGTACATCCACACTACTTCAGTTTCATGTTCTACTGGCACCAATAAGATTACTGACTACAAGCAGGCCCATGTAAACTGTACCTTGCCTTGGCATTTGTCCCTGGAAGTAAAAGGGTACTAGGCCCTTGTTAGATTAAGGATGCAAGGAGGCCCATCAGGCCTTTGGTTAGATGTTAGAGGATGCTAGGTAGTATGCTAGAGAATACTAGGCCTGCTACAGTCTATAATGGGTGTCAGGTGTGAAGAAGGGATCCCATGGAGGAAGTGCTGTTTCTTGCAGGTGCTGCCCAGAGACAGGCAGTACATCTGTCAAGAGGATGAGCATATGTGTAGATCTCCCCTGTTTACCATGGGTGTAGTCAGGACAGGTCCAGGGCCTGTTCTGCTCCATAGGCAAAAAGATAGTTTCTAAGGCTGTGGCTTGTAATGACAATTCTTCCTCACCTGTAGTTCTCCAACCCTCTTTACACATTGTCAAAGTATGAAACAGTGAGAGAATGGCAGGACCATAGCTGATTGCAATAGGCTGTAAAGACATGCAAGTTAATTGGGAAGCAAATACTATAGAGAATGGTTGCCAACTCACAGATTGTTCAGGAGACTTATGAAATTCGTGCATGTCTTCCTGGGAAATACCAACAAATCTCCCACAATGGGATTGAGGGCGTCCCTCTATCTAAACTATGAGCTCTAGCGTTACTAAGGGCCTGATCCAGAGCTACGACGGTGCCGTCCGACGGGCGAATGCGTACGTTCGCCCGTGCGTATAAACATACACGCCCCTGACACTCCCATTGTAAAGTACCTGCTTACGGCGGCTATACCCTACACTAGGTACTACCGTCGGCCGTACGAATTTTCGCACATAATACGCAAAGCGTACGGGCTTAGTACGCTCATACTGTACAATTTAAATGGCTATTCCCGCCTCCGTGTAGTAAAACGAGCGTCCAGGCGACCGTCGTACTGAACGCACGCCCCTCAAGCGAACATTTCGCTCACAATACGACCGCTATACGCTCATGTCATCCAGCCGACCGGAAGCTGTCATACTGAGCATGCGCATTGTGAATTTTTGTACGAAAACACGCAAAAAACGGTCGTACGCTCGCTCAAAATCGGCCAATTTCGTAGCTCTGGATCAGGCCCTAAGGGTGTAACTTACTGTTACTAGGTATGGGCAGGGTTTGATGATGCAAATTACATCATCAGGCCACACCCATAGCTGGTAACAGTAAGAACTGTGTAATTGATAATAAGGGGCTTCATGAGGTG
The DNA here is from genome assembly GCA_011038615.1 of Limnodynastes dumerilii. NCBI lineage: Eukaryota > Metazoa > Chordata > Amphibia > Anura > Limnodynastidae > Limnodynastes > Limnodynastes dumerilii. The sequence continues at coordinate 19,943 of WWET01002716.1, read as the reverse complement.
ATTTTCATAAGATATTGACATCTCTTTATTCTCTCCGAGATCTACCGGAAGGAAGACCTGAGAAGTCAATAACCCTACTATAGAGGCACATTGATTAATATGGATAATCTCCTATAAAAGTCTCTCAAAACCTTCTTAACAAGTGAATGGCTGATAGAAAGGTGTCTTGATTGCAGATCTCATTAGTAACCCATTAACACCAGTAAGAAAAGAGAAAGAAAAAAATTAATTAAAAATACAATTTATTCCAAAAACAATAACTGGTAGCTGAAACTGAAGTCAGCATCACATGAGATCTAAAAGACACAATGGCATAAAATAATTCCCCTAGAGGATGATGACAATCCTTAGTGGGAGTAAGGACACTCTCAGCACAAATTGTCCATACCCGGCATGCAGATCAGATGAAAGGAACGAGTGCCATCTTGACTGTGAAGGACGTGAAGGGCGCGGGAGGTGTCCAGATGGTATGCACAGTCAGTGGTCTGGATCCTGCAAAAACCAGGGAACGGAGAGTCGTGCTGGGGAGTCCAAGAAGTTACCGGCTGACGCGTTTCGAGGGACATATCCTCTTTCTCAAAGTGGTAACAGGTAAGTGTGATGCCTTGCTTTTTAAAGTCCTGGAACAGCTGAGTTGGAGACTGAGCACCTGTTTGCAATGTGCTCATCAACGGAGCGGTAACGCTAAATCATTATAAAAAGTAAAACTTGAAATAAAACCGTGGTGGTATTATGCATAAAAAACAGACTCTAAAAAACAGCAATCATCATTTGGAATTCCTTTAAACATCAAGAAAATAAAAACGGGGAGACAAATATAAATTAGGAGTATTAAAAATGTATATACCCCCACAGGGGGTACGCCTACGCCCTACAAGTCCTAAACCGATGAGCTAACCTCTAGGCTATGCCCATAGCTAATGAAAAGACTGAGCAAAAACCTCATATGCAGAAATAAAAGGAAATCAGTGGGAAAGTGACCGGACTGGCAACACTGGTGGGGAAGGAGCAAATACAAATAAGAGCGCTCCAAAAATACAGATAAAAAGTGAGACAAGATCATTAAATGAACTGTAATAACATCCTAATAAATAGACGAAAAGTGATCTGGACAAATACCAGATGTGCATAACTGCGTCCAATAGAGACGTGAGTGAAGTGGATTAGACCTAATGGTGACTGATCCAATAGCAGATGTGACCTGAGAATCTATAACAGGTTCACATCTAGCTATCTAAAGGAAACGGGATATTTAGAAAGTAAGTGAATCCCATTGTGTGAATAGATGGTGTTCCTATGTGTAACAAAAGAAGTGAACAACATCCTGAAAATGGAATGTGCATAGATGCCTAAAGAACAATAAAAGAAGCAAATTAACAAATGCCTAGCCTCATGGCATGTATACAATAAAAATCATAACAAAAACCCTACATATATACAGTGAATCAATGAATAAGTGAGATTTAATACACTCTGTCACTTAATAATGAAAATGCAGAGGAACATAACCCCAATGATGGTAACCTGGGGCTATAAAAAAAAAAAAAAAGAGTCCTTGGCTACATCTAAACCTAATACCTAAATCGCTGAAGGGTGTGTAGTAGGAGACTCATAGACTTCACCTTTAAAATAAATATACTAAAAAGGGAAAAAAAAATCCTTATAGATATAAAAAATATAAATATATAACATGAGAGCTTCGTTCTCAGAGGTAAGAGGAACAGATAAGGTATAGAGATAACAATATACTAGTAACATAAACTGCCATAAAATAAGAATATGGTGAACAAAGAATTGAGGTATTCTTAATTACTATAGAACCAGCGGGCACCTCACTGTAAAATAAGCGAACCCTAACTAGCTCTGTAAATAAGATAGATGGAAGAAAAGTAATACCAACCACCCGGGTAGGGGCCACCAAACACAATATTTGTTGGTATACCAGTGGTCAGCCTGAACAATGAAAATAAATAAATGAATAAATATATATAAATAAATATATAATGAGCGGAGTGGTCTTACCTGATGGTAGTAGAAGCTCTGGTTCTCATAGGAGTCCCTTTACGGTACCTGGTCTTCCCATGGGGTCTCCCATTATAGTACTGGCCAGGTCTACCCCGCTTAGCTACCGAAATCAGATGGGATCGGGCGAGACAGGGTAGTGTGACTGTATGAGGAGAATCAAAGAAACCATTTGAGTTCAAAGTCATGGTTTAACCCATCAGGTTATAAAGACCCAAGCTCAAAAATATATCTAATTTCTGTTCTGGCTAGAACATCACTGCAATTCAGATTTCTACCATTATTCCTGATTGATTTAAAACCACAAAATGATTTAATATGGCAGCCCTTTCCCTGGTGTTGAACTTTGAAGTGCATAGAGAGGGAGTGAGAACACAGTTGATTTTTAATATTCCTTAAGTGCTCACTCCATCTCACTTTCAAAGGACGAGAAGTTCTCCCTATATAGATTTTCTCACATTTGCAAGTTATAGCATAAATGCAGTTCTTGGAGTTACAGGTAATAAAATCATCTATATTAACTGATCTGCCGTTGCTCGGTGATGTAAAGCTAATTTGTTTGCTCTCTGTTTTACAGATCCGACACATTGGGCAATCACCACATCTATAGAAACCTTTAGTCTTTATACTAGAGGCAGGTTTACCGTCAGTGAAATTGCTATGGACAAGAGAATCTTTGATATTAGGCGCCTTCCTATAAACAAATTTTGGGCGTTCTCCTAACCATCTCTGAAGGTCTGGATCTTCCATAAGAATGGGCCAATGTTTACTAATAGCCTTTTCAATCTGTTTGTAACTCTGATTATACTGAGTAATAAAAACCATCTGTTCTAAAGGCTGGTTCTTTTTGATTTTGGGGATGAGTAAAGAATCTTGATCTACTTGTCTAACACTCATAACTTTTTCCTCTAGGAAGCTCTCAGAATAACCCTTTGTAAGGAATTGATTCTTCATGGTCCTGACAGAAGACTCAAAATCTATTGAATCTGTGCAGTTACGCCTGATTCTAAGAAACTGTCCTTTAGGGACATTGTTAAGCCATTGTTGATGATGGCTACTCTGTCTAGGGATAAAAGAATTACAATCCGTGGATTTCATAAAATTCTTAGTTTTTAATAAATTATGATCAATAAAAATAGTGAGGTCTAAAAAATTGACTGTGGTCGGGCTAATATCATACGTGAGTTTAACATTAATAGAATTGTTATTAAGAAGTGAACAAAAATCATCAAGGGTGGGTCTAGGTCCTCGCCATATAAAAAGGATGTCATCTATATAGCGATGCCATAGGACCAGGTTCGCACCGGCCTGGGGAATAATCTGTTCTTCCCACCAAGCCATAAACAAGTTCGCATAGCTAGGTGCGAACCTGGTCCCCATGGCAGTCCCCCGGATTTGTTTATAAAAGACATCATTAAATTTAAAATCATACCATCTGGACACCTCCCGGGCCCTTCACGTCCTTCACAGTCAAGACGGCACTCGTTCCTTTCATCTGATCTGCATGCCGGGTATGGACAATTTGTGCTGAGAGTGTCCTTACTCCCACTAAGGATTGTCACCATCCTCTAGGGGAATTATTTTATGCCATTGTGTCTTTTATATCTCATGTGATGATGACTTTAGTTTCAGCTACCAGTTATTGTTTTTTGGAATAAATTGTATTTTTAATTTATTTTTTTCTTTCTCTTTTCTTACTGGTGTTAATGGGTTACTAATGAGATCTGCAATCAAGACACCTTTATATCAGCCATTCACTTGTTAAGAAGGTTTTGAGAGACTTTTATAGGAGATTATCCACCTGTTTGCTTTTAGTATATAATTTTTAAATTTCATTTGTTTGCACAGCGCCTAACAGAGATACTAATCTTTAGTACCATTTGTCCCTTTTTAAAGAGTGTAGGACTCTATACCAGTATCTCAGTCCGGCAGCAGTGTTTTTTTGGCGCAACTGATCCTGGTTTTATTTTTATATTTGCATTCACTATTTTTCCTATTGACCAGTACCGGTTGCTGCCTTTTTAGATATATATATATATAAATGTGATTTTTCATATTTGTCATTAATAACCGTGGTGGTGTATATATATTGTATTTATCTGTGGTTTTTGTTCTGTATCATCAATATGGTGGACCTTAATAAGATTAGAAATTTTAGGCAACATACCCTTGCCACAACTTTTAAATTAAGGGAGAATTCAGCCCTTTCCATCATATCTGAAAGATATTGAAGAATATTAAACCCTACAGACCAATATTTTGAATAAAGTTAAAAAGAAGGAAGCATCTATTATTAAAAAAAAGAGTTTCTGCAAAGAGGCTCTTCCTCCCCTTAATCAAGGGAATTCCTTAGCCTCCAGCCCCAATCATTCTAAGGCATCCTATTATAAGAACACCAATAATAAGAATAAGGATACGAATAAACCCAAACAGAACGGGAACTATAATAATAGTAAAAATAATCAGAAACCAGAATCCAAAACATCAGGTAAGGACTCAGTTCAGACACCCCATGATTCTAGGAGGGTCAAAGGTCACCCTAATTTTTATCCGAATCAAAAAGGGTTCTATCCAAACTATCACCCTAAACCTATGTACCCTCATTATAAACCCCCTTTTTTCCCCTCCTATCACTCTCACAACAATAATAATAAACAACAGTATTGGAAGAATCAGAGGCATCAACAGAATCAGAGAGATAATTATTTTTATCAGAATTCTAGGAACTCAGCCCCTTTTTATCAAAATGAACATAATCATTTTTATTCACCTAAATCTTTTGAAGGAGATCTCAACAGGCATTTTTTAGGGAGGGATCAGGAAGGGAGGGATCCTTACCAATGGAGATATTAGAAACCACCCCCCACTATATACCCAAAAAACGAGGTAAAAAGGGAGGTAATAAAAATAACTTAAATCATAAGAAATTATCTAAGAAAAAAGAGAAAAAGAAGGCTGAAAAAAGGAAAATTGGTACAGCTATGGAGACCACAGTATCAAAAGACATTCAGATTTTTAATTTAAGTTCCCATCCCCTTACAAGAGATGAAGAATCTGTTTTGAATAAAGGACTGAAATTTGCCCCTCATAATCGTTTTAACCTTTTTAATTCTTATATGGATCTCCAGAAATTTATTCGTAAATTAGCCCTTAAGAAGTTTTTTGATAGCAATGATTCTGATAGTACACCACATCCTCCCCAGAAATTTAAACCCAAATCCCTCTTTTTTCCTAAACACAAAAAAGGACATCTAGTTGAAACCTTCGAACATTTGGTCTTAAAAGAATTTGAAAAGATTTCTGTTGGGAATAAGACTAAGTCCAAGTCCCACCTTATAACTGAAAATTTGACTATCAAGGAGAAAAATGCCTTAAAATCCCTTAAGAAACTGGATGATGTTATTATAAAACCCGCCGATAAGGGCGGGGGTATTGTCCTCCTTAACAAGAGTGACTATAAATCAGAGATTATCTCTCAGATCCAAGACACCAACACTTATCAAAAACTGATGAGTGATCCCACAGCTATTTATACAAAAAATCTAATCAGCCTTTTAGATGCTTATATGGCTAAGGGAACCCTGACTAAAAATGAATACGACTTTATTAAAGGATCGAATCCTGTTATTCCAGTATTTTACACACTACCTAAAGTCCACAAGAATTTACAAAAGCCCCCCGGACGACCGATTGTAGCAGGTACAGGGTCCCTAACAGCCAATCTGTCTATGTTTATAGATCACCATCTTCAGCCGTTCATGAAAATAATCCCAGCGTATCTTAAGGATACGACAGATATTTTATGTAAATTGAAAAATATTAAATGGGAGAAGGGCTTTTTCCTAATTACAGCTGACGTTACATCGCTATACACGATCATTGATCATGAAGTCGGCATAAATGCTGTTAAACACTTTTTATCGAATTCTAACTTATCTTCTGATCTCCAGTCCTTCATTTTAGATGGTATTACATTTATTTTAAATAATAATTATTTTAAATTTAATAATGCCTTTTATAAACAAATCCGGGGCACTGCCATGGGGACCAGTTTCGCACCTAGCTATGCTAATCTTTTTATGGCTTGGTGGGAAGAACAGATCATTCCCACAGCAGGTGCGAACCTGGTCTCATGGCACAGTTATATAGATTACATCCTTTTTATATGGCGAGGGCCTAGAACTACCCTTGATGATTTTTGTTTATTCCTCAATAACAATTCTATTAATGTTAAACTTTCATATGATATTAGCGTGACCACGGTTAACTTTTTAGATCTTACCATTTTTATTGATCATGATTTATTGAAAACCAAGAATTTTACGAAACCCACGGACTGTAATTCTTTTATCCCTAGACAGAGCAGTCACCATCAACAATGGCTCATTAATGTCCCAAAAGGGCAGTTTCTTAGAATCAGGCGTAACTGTACAGATTCAACAGATTTTGAGACTTCTGTCAGGACAATGAAGAACCAATTCCTTGCAAAGGGTTACTCAGAGAGCTTCTTAGAGGAAAAAGTCATAAGTGTAAGGGATACAGATCAAGATTCACTACTCATCCCTAAAACTAAAAAGAACCAGCCTTTAGAACAGATGGTTTTTATTACTCAATATAATCAGAATTACAAACAGATAGAAAAGGCCATTAGTAAACATTGGCCTATTCTTATGGAGGATCCGGATCTCCACAGATGGTTAGGCGAACGCCCAAAATTCGTTTATAGGAAGGCGCCCAATATTAAAGATTCGCTTGTGCATAGCAACTTTACTGACTGTAAACCTGCCTCTAGTATAAAGACAAAAGGTTTCTTCAGATGTGGCGACTGCCCCATGTGTTGGATCTGCGAATCAGATAGCAAACAAATTAGCTTTACATCACCGAGCAACGGCAGATCAGTTAATATCGATGAATTTATTACCTGTAATTCTAAGAACTGCATTTATGCTATAACTTGCAAATGTGAGAAAATTTACATAGGGAGAACTTCTCGTCCTTTAAAAGTAAGATGGAGTGAGCACTTAAGGAATATTAAAAATCATTTATGTTCTCACTCCCACTATATGCACTTTAAAGTTTAACACCAGGGAAAGGGCTGCCATATTAAATCATTTTGTGGTTTTAAATCAATTAGGAATAATGGTAGAAATCTTAATTGCAGTGATGTTTTAGCCCGAACAGAAATGAGATAAATTTTTGAGCTTGGGTCTTTAGAACCTGATGGGTTAAACCATGACTTTGAACTCAAATGGTTTCTTTGATCTTCCTCATACAGTCTCACTACCCTGTCTTGCCCGATCCCATCTGATTTTGGAAGCAAAGCGGGGTAGGCCTGGCCAGTACTATAATGGGAGACCCCATGGGAAGACCAGGTACCGTAAAGGGACTCCTATGAGAACCAGAGCTTCCACTACCATCAGGTAAGACCATTCCGCTCGCTATATATTTATTTATTCATTATTTTTCAATGTTCAGGCTGATCACTGGTATATTAACAATATTTCTTTTGGTGGCCCCTACCCGGGTGTTTGGTTTTATTTTATTCTTCCCTTTTTTTATATTTATATTCATTTTTATTTATCATCTTTTCTTTAGGTTACACTATATTTCCAGCCATCTATCCTATTTTTAGATCTAGTTAGGGTTCGCTTATTGTACAGTGAGGTGCCCTCTGGTTCTAGAGTATTTAGGATTATCTCCATTCTCTGTGTGCTGGCTATTCGCCACATTCCTATTTTAAGGCAGTTTATGTTACTAGTATATTGCCATCTCTATATCTTATCTGTTCCTCTTACCCCTGAGAATGAAGCTCCCATGCTGTATATTTATATGTTTTATATCTATAAGGTTTTTCCCCCTTTTTAGTATATTTATTTTAAGGGTGAAGTTTATGAGTCTCCCACTAAACACCCTTTAGTGATTCATGTATTAGGTTTAGATGAAGCCAAGGACTCTTTCTCTATAGCCCCAGGTTACCATCATAGGGGTTATGTTCCTCTGCATTTTCATCTTTAAGTGTCAGAGTGTACCAAATTTCATTTATTTATTTACTGTATACATGTAGGGTTTAGGTTATGATTTTAATTGTTGGTTACATGCCATACTTTAGGCTAGACATTTGTTATTTTGTTTCCTTTATTGACTTTATAATAGAACTTTGAAGGTCCTCATGCCGATTCTATCGATAGGATGTTGTTTCCTCCTTTTTGTTACACATCGGTTCACTATGTATACACCTGTTGGGATCCACCCACTATTCCCATTTTTTATTTGCTTGAGATAGCTAGATGTGATCCTGTTAGAGATTCTCAGGTCACATCTGCTATTGATTCAGCCACTATTAGGTTAAACCCTTTTCACTTATGTCTCTATTGAACATAGTTATTCATATCTGGTATTTGTCCGGATCACTTTTTGTCCATTCATTAGTATGTTATTACAGTTCATTTTATGATTCTGTTTCACTTGCACCTTTTATTTCTATGTTTGGAGCGCTTTTATTTGTATTACGCCTTTCCCACAGGTGTCGCTAGCCAGGTCACTTTCCCACTGATTTCCCTTATTTCTGTATATGAGGATTTTGTTCTGTCTATTCATTAGCTACATATGTAGCCTAGGGGTTAATTCACTGGTTTAGGACCTGCAGGGTTCAGGTTTGAACCCCTGTGGGGGTATATATATTTTGTAATACTCTTGATTTATATTTGTCTCCTCGTTTTTGCTTTTTATGATGTTTAATTTTAAATGATGCTTGTCGTTTTTTAAAGTCTGTTGTTTATACATAATACCAGCACGGTTTTTATATAAGGTTTACTTTTTATAATGATTTAGCGTTACCGCTCCATTGATGAGCACATTGCAAACAGGTGCTCAGTCTTCAACTCAGCTGTTCCAGGACTTTAAAAAGCAAGGCATCACACTTACCTGTTACCACTTTGAGAAAGAGGCTTTGCCCCTCAAAACGCGTCACGGTAACTTCTTGGACTCCCCAGCACGACTCTCCGTTCCCTGGTTCCTGCAGGATCCCGACCACTGACTGTTCATACCAGCTGGACACCTCCCGGGCCCTTCACGTCCTTCACAGTCAAGACGGCACTCGTTCCTTTCATCTGATCTGCATGCCGGGTATGGACAATTTGTGCTGAGAGTGTCCTTACTCCCACTAAGGATTGTCACCATCCTCTAGGGGAATTTTTCTTATGCTATTGTGTCTTTTTTATATCTCATGTGATGCTGACTTTAGTTTCAGCTACCAGTTATTGTTTTTGGAATAAATTGTATTTTTAATTGATTTTCTCTCCCTCTTTTCTTACTGGTGTTAATGGGATATTAGCAAGATCTACAATCAAGACACTAGGACGGCGGGCGTAAGAGTAAGATCGGCTTTTCAGCCGATCTGCGCATTTGCCGGGCAGATGTTGCCCGGCGTTACTACGGCAACGCCCGATCCTGGATCGGGCGTCCGTAGCAGCGTCATAGGGACGCTGGAGGGGATGTCCCCCAGCGTCCCTACGTTCAGGTTAGTGTAGGTGGGCGGGGGGAGGTAGTTTAATGAGGGTGGGTGGGCGGTCTAGGCGGCCATACGCTCCTGTGCTAGCGTATGGCCCCTTCCTAACGCCGGCTGATGTTAGGGTAGCCTTCAGCCGGCATAAGGAAAGGGCCATACGCCCGCACAGGGTGTAAGTGAACGCCGATACGCTGTGCTTTAGTAAGCACAGCGTATCGACGTAGTTCAGGATCAGGCCCTAAGAGAGGAAAGTTACACCTGGGCTAAACCATGTTGATTGCAGGGGAGACATATTTCATCTGGTGCAAACAGTATTAGAATTGAGAGGTGGCAATTCCTATCCCAAGTCTAAATAACAGTGTAAAAGTAAGGCTGGTCAGTATCTGTGTGCAGTAAGCAATTCAAAGAT